>PVKU01001864.1:0-251803 GCA_004027475.1 Anoura caudifer | reverse complement strand
TGGAAATAGAAATGTCAAATGACAAATGTGAAATGTGTTCATGAAAATGCTACGAGGCTTCTACTCCTAGGAAACCATACAGATATTTTAATGAGAGGTGAAAAGCAATGACCATGCACCACTGAAGACTGTTCTATTGTTCTGTGCCGTTTGGGGACTGCTAGGCATATATTGGTCTAATGTTGCACAGAATAAATTATATTTTTATCAGGGTAAGCTTTTGGATGAGCATGTATTTTAGGGCTATAATTCTTGACTTGAGTGCCTTTGTCAGTTAGAGGATTCCAGAATCTGACCAGTAGGGATGTCCCTCTCTGGGGACTCTCTGTTGATAGAAGTCTTACAGTTCACTCACAGAAGCTGCCACCACCTGCCAACAAAAGGTAAGAATTCTTCTGAGTATAGTTGCAAAGAAGGCAACCATTTCCTATCATGCAACATAAGCTTATTACCATTCTGTCCTGGTTGTCTCATGTGATAAATATATGTGATGCACTGTAAAGAAAGGAAACTTTCCATTATCTTTTCCTCCAGGCATTAAATTAATCCCTCCTTGTTCCCCCCACCTACCCATAGAGTGTTGCACACACTGGCATTCTCACTCATAATCTCAAGCCACAACACCAGCTGTGATGGAGGTAGCTCTACCCTGTTTGAACTCCAAGCAGAAAAGATCACCAGGAATAAGGAAGCGGTCACTTTTAAACATGGTGTGATCACTCATTTTACTGATAGAACTTTCTGATCAGGTTCCAATCCAGCTTATTTTCTGCTTAGGTTTCTTTCATCTATGAATAGGGATCTGGCAGAGGTAATTCTCTACTTTTTAGTCATGTAGGAGCTTTGTAAGACATGGAGTACAATTATATCTAACATGCCACATTTAAAAAGGCCTATTTTAGATTTCATTCAGAATCATTAAGAATAGTTCATGAGTCCTAGCTCTAAATTGATCATTAACATACATTAACACAGAGTTATGAAGTTACAGGTATCATCAGACAGGCAACTTCTTTCTTTTGTTTGTTTTATATATTTATATAATTTTCCTGTTTCTAAAATACAGTGTTCTTTGTTATGATTGTAAAAATGTTATGTGTTTTTTAAATCTCACCATTACACAGAATTCTGTGAAAAAATAATATATAGAAATCACCTGAAATTTCACCAGATTGAGGAAACCACTATTTACATTTTAGTGAGCAAACTTGCAAACATCTTTTTATATACACATACAGGACACACCTGCTTTTTTACTTCCTAATAGATATTTGTAAGAGTCCTTTTATATTCATGCAAAGCTAATGATTATATGAATGCTCCATTTTGTAGTAACCACTTTATTACTGACCTAGTGTGAAGGTGTTTTTGTATTAGAAAGAACACTGAGCTATAACTATGTCCACTTTTAATTTTGGAATTTACTTCTAGAAGTGGAATTACTGAATCAGAGATAATATATCTTTAGAAAGTTTAGTAAATATTTCCAGATTGCCTTCTAGAAACACTTTATTATTTTGTTCTCTCAACAACAGTACAGGACAGTGCTCACTCTTCCTTTATCTAATGCTAGGTCTACTCAAAACAATTATTATTTGTCAATCCTTATATATAAGTGATGATTTGTTTTTGTAGTTGTATTTTTTTGATTGCTAGTATTTCTTAGCCAATTATATGTCTTTATATACATTGCCTCTTAAAGTTCTCTGTCTATTTTTATACTGGGTGTTTGCCTTTTTGTCTTTCCCTATAATTCGAAAGAGTTATTTGATATATTTTTAATATATCAAATTTCAAAAGTCAAATTTCATATTTGACTCTTAAGTTTGTTTAGAACATTTTATGTGTTTATAAAAATTATTGGACAGTGTTCAGAGATTGATAAACATAATTTTACAGTATTTTCCGGTGACATATCTATCAACTTATACTATTTGGTTTCTAGATTTGGTATTAAATTAAAAAAGTTCCACTGTCCTAAGATTACAAAAATATCTACCTATACACCCTTTATCTGTTACATTAATTTTAAGTTTAATTGTTGTGTTGCATTAGAATATATTGGGGGAAAGACTGATGACTGATGTAGAGATTGAATGTCTTGTTTCCCAAGTAGCCAGTCAGTTATTCCAAACTGCACAATTTGAAGTTATTTTATCAAAATTTCACACATAAGAGTTTTTTTCTTAACCCTATTTTCTTTCTTTGCTCTGTTTATTCACACACTAATAATTTCACTGTTGTAATATTCCTAGTGTTATAATGTGTTTTAATATATGGGCCAAATGATTCCCCTTGCACACTTATTTTCAGAATTTTATATATTTATTCTTTTATGTGAAATTTTGATTAAATTTTTATTTTGACTTTTAAGACTTGGTATTGTGTGCATTCCATAGTTTTTTATATCATCTCAGATCTGTTACTTGGGTAAACATATTACTTCAGCAGGATAAATCTGATGGAAATATATTGGCTATCATAGCAAAGAGGTACATATCATCACAGATGTGTTAAAATTGATAGCTTTTGCAAGGGCTGAATGTGTGGAAGAGAAGATTACCACAAATGGTAACTTTGAATGAATCCTTAAAACATGATAAAGGTTAAATGATTTATCTTAACAGAAAGACACAGTCCTCATCTCATGCTAAAAATAACCTCTGACCTTAGCAAAAAAGAAACTTATTAAGAATTTGCTCCAGCAGTTTCCCTGATAAGTTTATTCCTTACAATTTTTCATATACTATTTCTAAAACTATGGAAAAAATCTAAATTCACCGAAATTAGTCATCTAAATAAAGACTAATTGCTGTGAGGAAACAGTGATAAGATTCATATATTCCTTAACTTGGGTGGGGAAAAGGATAGGCAGAAAAAGTGAGCCAGTAAAAGTAGAATTTATAATTATTGAGTATTGTTAACATTATATAAATTTATTACTCCCAGTGGATAATTAAGGCTTTTTAATTCTCTCACTTGGTGATTCTGACATAATCCTTATTTCAGGAATAGAAAAAGTAAAACCATAGGGGAAAATGCCTGTAGAATTTAAAGTATAAGTTGAAATCACATATAAATGTAATTCTTATTAACAGTGTTCCACTGATCCCAGAATGCAGTTGAGTTTACCCAGGTGATATTTACACATAATTTTTTTTGTATATCTTGATTTTTTTCTTGTTTCTTTATCTTTGTAGAATATTAATGAGGTACTATTTTTATCAGTAAAATGACAGTGGTCTACATAGTAGTTTTCTGGGATCTATTTTTATTTTCTTTAAACATCTGTGAGCAGTCATTTCAAGCCCCTTTATATACTACAGTATTCTTTATGTATGCAAGATGTTCAGTTAGTGTTTGCTGATAATTGCATAATAAGCTCATTGCACATAAACCTTTTTGATGATAGGGTATGACTATACGAAGTCTGTCCAGAAGTATCCACCCATGTAATATAAAAAGTACATTATTGAAGAATATTGAAGACACAAGAAACATTGTACATAAGACAATGAATGATGCCTCAGTCCCCTTCAAAGTAGGCACATTGGAACATCACTCATTTCTCCCACTTGTTATATTTTCCTAAATCATCAACTGTCTGAAATCTCTTCCTTTTCAAAAGTGATTGTAGTTTTGGGAAAAGCCAGAAATTGCAGGGCACCAAATCTAGGCTGTAAGGGAGCTGAGTTACCTGGTTGATTTGATGTTTTGCCAAAAAACTCTGCAGGAGATGCAATGCTTGAGTGCGTGTGTGCTGCCAGTCACAAGGTGCCCGTAGCTGTGGACTTCTGAGTCATCCAAATAGTTTCCACAGAGGAGTGCTCATACTTAACGAAAATTTGGTGCAGACTCATTGTTCTACTTGCTCAATCATTTTGAATGAGATGGCCACACAGTACACATGCTCACTGGATGGGTGTCTACTGCCCCCCTGACTAGTACAGTGAAGTCATCATTGTTTACACGTATGCATTCCAGTCCACTCTCTTTGGTTGCCAGGTTACATCAATGTCGTGGAAACTGTTCTCATTACATTAACAATGGCTAGACTTTTTTTGGAGAGACCTTGCATTTTTGGCAATTACCTACTTACAGAGACACTTTATGAAATACAGTAACTAATCTACTTAGTTTAGAGGACTGAGTGATGCCAGGTCAAAAAAAAATAAGGACTCTAGAACATTCTAATCAAATACTTTTATAGTGTATCTACAAACACAATCAGAAGGGAACAATTCCCAAATGTGCTCAGAGTAAAACAGTTTCACTAACTCACAACACTTGGACTCTAAAAAGTATTGGTTGCGGGTTACATGTAGCTATTCTCTGACTGAGTCCTAATTAATTGATATTAATTATATCCTAGTAATTATATCACATTTTTATCTTCTGTAAACTAACTTTATCAGTCAAAACTGTTTTCATTACTGTAGTAGAAAGTATATAACTAGGATAATTACAAAGAAGATAATTACAAACATTGTTACACATAGTTGAAATCTCTAGAGTCTAGATTTTGCATCAAGTGTAACTGAATTTGGGGACAGAAATGATGTCATCAGAGCTTGACCTTTCTGCTTGGCTCTGTTCCCCTATGTACTGGCTCCATTCTCTGCCTGTCCCAGCCATGAAGAAGTACACCTGTCCAGTCCAGGCTTAACCACAAGGCAATGAGAACGTTTCCTTTCCAAAGGGAGCAGCAAATTTAGTTTAATGCCCTCATTTGGAGCCGTGTTCCTGAACCAGTCACCATTACTCTCATTGGCCAGCCTTCAGTTTGGTCCACCCCTACAAAACTCAGGTAGAGTCCAGCCTCTCCCAAATATAACTACTGAACATGAAAGAGAAGCTTGTTTCTCTCTGAGGAAAAAGCAGGCTGCTCACAGTCGAGGGTACAGGGGAGTATACACGGGATAGCAATAACATTGGAAAATCACAACCCTACAAGATTACGCCTTTCTGCCAGAAATGACATAAGATTTGGAATCTAATTACCTGAGATTGAATTTCATTTCTAGACTTAATAGCCTTGTCACCTTGATTTTAACTTTCTTTACTCTCTGTCCCACAGTTTGTTCTCTCAAAGGATGTTGTAAAGATTGAATTTCATCAAATATTCAAAAGTGTAATGTATAGCATATCTGGAAATAAGACTCATTAGCAGACTTTTTTAATGGAAGTTGCCTATCTGTCTTAAAGTTTCTGACCCAAAACTCTTTATTAGAGTGTAAAACATCTTACAAGTATCTCTGTAGTCTCTATAATTCCATGAAGAATATAAAGCATTCTTAAACTTGCACGTTTTTGAAGACAAAAATAAGTAAATAAATAAAGGGAAAGAAAAACTTTGTTACTTCTGTGAAGGACAGATAGTGTGTGGTTCCTGATAGTCAGCTGCTCCTCATGAAGGTACTGTTAAGAATGTGCCAAACATTTGGCTTTGAAAATGTTCTGTTCAGCGCTCTTCTTGGTCTTGGGCATGTTGTTATGGCTCCTGGACCTTACTGCGTGTGATCTCTACCATAATGTTCAAATCTACCTTCAGGGCTCTTACTAATATCTTCAGAGAGAGGTGCTAGTCTGACTTTCCTCTTATCCAAAGCGCTTGTTCACATTGCTTTTGTTCAAAGCTTAGGAGAATGGCTGGTTATCTGTCGCCCTCTGTGGAACATGTTTCATGCCTCCAGTGTGCTCTGCAGGCTACTGCCTACCTTCCCCACATGGTAATGAATGTGGCTGCATGATAACAGCTAAAGCTGTAACTCTCACCTGAGGATGATGTTCAGAGTAGCATCTGTGTCTAAATATGTGTCATAATACACATATTTACCATATGATATACAAGTGATCATAATTATACAAAATATATACACTATATATACATACATATATGATACCATAATTATAGTGCATTATAGCCCAGTTAGTATATTCCAAAATTATATTTTTCTAAATACATTAATGTATTTATATCATTTATTTTTTTAATTTATTGTTGTTCAGTTACACTTGTCCTGTCTTTTTCCCCATTGCTCACCCCTACTGCATTGTCCCCACTCCCACAGTTGATCCCCCCATTGTCTGTGCCCATGAGTCCTCTATTCATGTTCTTTTGCTTGCCCCTTCCCATTTTTATTTTTTTATATTTTTTAAATTGTTGTTCAAGTACAGTTTTCTGCCCTTCACCCCCACCCCTCCCCACCACCCCAGTCTTCTCCATCTCTCTCCTCTCCCTTCCCATTTTTAAATGGAACAACAATTTTAAATATTTTTAGGTTACTTTATCATATTTATACAAACAAAAATTGTTTTCTTTCTCTAAAAATTGTCCAAGTTTGTTAGAAAGTATGACTACTTTAAAATTATACACCTACAATAAGATTTATATTCTTTGATTAAGAAAATAACAGATATAGAATTTGTCCTTCATAAAGCCTGATTAATTTTGAGTTAATCTCTATATTTGAACCATGCAAAAATTGATTATATGTGGACTTGTGCTGCAGTTCTAACTTTGTATGAAGAATGAGCTGTGTGTGGGTGTGTATGTGTCTGTGTGTGTGTGTATAGGTCTGTCCAGAAATTATCTAGCCGTGTACTGTGAAAAATAGAGACATTTATTGAAAAAGATACAAGAAATCTTGTATATAGGACAATGATGACTCAGTCCCCTTCAAAGTAGGCACCTTGGGACTTCACACAGTTCTTCTAGCATTGCTTCTACTGTTCAAAACACTCTGGAAAATCCTCTGTTGGAATTGCCATCAGCTGCCCCATCAAATTTTCCTGAATCTCATCAATGGTCTGAAATCTTCCTTTCAAAGGTGATTTTAGTTTTGGGAAAAGCCAGATATCACAGGGTGGCAAATCTGGGCTGTAGGGGGGCTGATTCACCTGGGTGATTTGATGTTTCACCAAAACTCTCTGCACAAGATGTGATGCATGAGTGGGTGCATTGTCATGATGAAGCTGCCATTCACCAGTTGACCATAATTGTTGCCATTTTTGTCATATTGAATCTCTCAACCAATGAAGAATATTGAGGAAGCACCCCTTATTAATTGTTTGGTCTGGACGAGACTACTGCTATGAACAACACCTTCCCAATAAAAAAAGCACAATTAACATGGTCTTGATCTTGCTGTGACTTTGCTGTGCCTTTTTTGGGCATGGACATCCAGCTGACTTTTATTGAGATGACCAGGCCTTCATTTCCAGATCATAGCTGTAGACCCATCATTCATCTCCAGTTATGACCTTCCTGAGGAAATCTGGTTCACTGGTAGCAGTTTGAATTATGTCATTAGCAACCGCAATATGCTGTTCCTTCTGCTCTGGTAGCAGAAGCCATGGAACAAACTTTGTCATGACATGTTTCATGCTAAGATTCTACATCAAAATCTCAGGCACAGTAGTTTCAGAATCCCCAGATCAGCTTCTAGTTCTCACAGTGTTAGTCACCAACTTTTGTTGATTGCAGCCCATACACATTCAACTTTCTTAGGTGTTCTGCTTGTTTCAGGCCTTCCAGAATGTGGATCACTTTCAACAGATTCCCAACCATTTTTCAAGCATTTGTGCCACATTTTTATTTGTGTCATGCTCTTTGCATCATCCCTGAAAGCCTTCTCAATCATCTGAATAAATTCTGCGGAGGAATGTTCAAGCTTAATGCAAAATTTGATGCAGATTCATCGCTATACTTGCTCAGTCATTTTGAATGTGACAACCACACAGTACACATGCTCACTCAACAGCATCGATCACCCCCACTGACTAGTACAGTGAAGCCATCATTGTTCACACTTGTGCATTCTAGTCCCCTTACCTTGGCTGCCAGATTATATCGATGTTGCAAAAACCATTCATGTCATATTAACAGTGGCTGGACTTTTTCTGGACAGACTATACTAATGCCCACATGGTAAACTGGAATAAGCATGTCCAAATTATTACAAATTCATTAATTTCTCTCTGCTCCTGGCTTGGGCCAGGTATTGTTTCACCTTGAACGTGATTTTTCTTCTTTGCCTAATAAAATCCTATTTGTCCTCAAAGCCCTAATCAGACTGCACTTTTAAGCCTTCTCAGCTTTTAAGGTAGGATTTTTCCACCCTTTTACTAGTTTGCCAGAGAAATGCAGCAAAACACATCTGGGAATTCATCCAGACTCTATGACTATGAGCTTGCCTATGCCTTAGACAAACCTTGAGGTTCTTTAAACCTCAAGTTGCTCATCTTGAAATGATAGTAATAATACCAATGTCATAACTGTGAGATTAAATGAAGTAAGTTATATAAGGTCTTAACAGAGAAATCAGCCTACATTTATCCCTCACTTTATAGAATTTTGCATAATGATTATTTTCTTCAATATCTCTATGTGGTTTTTCATTTTTATACTTAACATGCCATAATTTAGAAGAATGTTTCCCTTAAAGGCTAAATTCTATATACTGTAAAGCAGCTAAAGTTTCTCATCCATCTTTGAGTAATCTAGACCTAAATAGTGAGTTACTCATTTATTGAACATAGTAAATCTAAAGTAAGTATCTTTTTGCCCTGGCTGGGTAGCTCAGTTGGTTAGAGCATTGTCCCCATATGCCATGGTTGCTGGTTCAATCTCTAGTCAGCACACATACAAGAAACAACCAATGAATGCATAAATAAGCAGAACAGTAATCAATGTTTCTTTCTCTCTCTAAAATCAACAAATAACATGTTTAAGTAAATAAGCATCTTTTTATTGAGTTGTAATTGACATACATAATTATATTAGTTTCAGGTGCACAACACAATTCAGTATTTGTATATATTGCAAAATGATCATCACAATAAGTCTGGTTAACATGTGATTCCATACATAGTTACAGAAATTTATTTTTTGTGATGGGAACTTTTAAGATTTACTTCCTCAGCAAGTTTCAAATATGCAATACAATGAATGTTATTAACTATAGTTGTCACTCTCATGTGCATTATAATACCAGATTTACTTATTTTATAAATGGAAGTTTGTACTTTTGAATTCCTTCACCAATTTCACCCATCCCTCACCTTCACCTCTGGCAACCAACAATCTATTCCCTTTATCTGTAAGCTTGTTTTTTTCTTTATTTTTTTTGTTTTATTTTTGCTTTGTTTTAGATCACCCATAAAAGTGAGACCTTATAGTATTTGTCCTGCTATGTCTGACTTATCTCACTTAGCATAATGCCCTTTTATACCATCAATGTTGTCTCAAGTGTCAAGATCTCATTATTTTAGACTGAATACTACTCCGTTTGTGTGCATCCATGCATTTGTGTGTCCTTTTATCCACTTATCCATTAATGGACACTTACGTTGTTTCTATAGTTTGCCTATTGTAAATAATGCTGCAGTTAACATGAAGGTACACCTATCATTTTTAGTTAGTGGCTTTGTCTCCTTTGGATAAGTACCAAAAAGTCGAATTGCTGGATCATATGGTACTTCTATTTTTAATTTTTTGAAGAACCTTCTACTGTTTTTGTATAGTGGCTACATTAATTTACAGTTCCTCCAACAGTACATAGGGTTTCATTTTCTCTACACCCTTGTCAGAATTTACTCTCTCTTCTCTTTTTGATAATAGCAGTTCTAACAGGTGTAAAGTGATATCTTATTGTGGTTTTGATTTGCATTTCCTGAAGATTAGTGATTTTGAGAATCTTTTCATGCACTTGTTGGCCATCTTAATGTCTTCTTTGAAAAAATATCCCTGGCTGCTGTAGATCAGTAGATTGAGTGTGAACGTGTGAACCAAAGGATCGCAATTCAATTCCCAGTCAGGGCACATGCCTGGGTTGCAGGCCAGTTCCCAGCAAGGGACGCACAAGAGGCAACCATACATTGATATTTCTCTCTCTCCCTCCCTCTTTCCTTCCCTTTCCCTCTAAAGATAAATAAATAAATAAATAAATAAAATGTTTTTTAAAAAAGAAAAAATATATTAATTAAGTAATTAATAATTGATTGGTTTTACATGCCTTATTCTTTTTATATGGAGATCATACTATTGCATTTGGAGTTATTATATGGGAAAAAGTGTTGTATTTCTATTAATGAATACACATATTTATTATTTTCTGGTTGTGTACTCCAGAAAGAGCGAGAAAGCCTTAAAATGATACCGAATAAAATTAATTTCCCCATATCAGGAAGATATGCATAATCCTGGCTTTATTTGTCTGGCACATCAACAGCCAAGCCAACTAATTGCAGTCACCATGGGAGTGAGGAAGGCCGTGTGGCAATGTGTAAAGTCGATTCTTTTGGAGAAAAAAATCATGAGAAGTGGTTGGCAATAGGAAAATCAAGCACTCAGGGCACTCAAATCAACACTCTGGGATGGTGAGCAGTGTGTCCCTTTCACAATCACCAAGAAGTACAAACATACCAACCATATTGTGTTGTTTTAGTTCATGCTGAATTTCATGGAGTATAAATTCTTGTCCAATCTAAGCACATCTGTTTATAATAATTAACTTCTGTGCCTTATGAGCAGAAAAGCAGCATCAGCTATACAGTGAGATGCATTGGCTTTATTTCTGTTTGTCATGATGATTCATTGAGGCATTATGGGGAAGCAGATGCTTTTTATGCACTCCCAGACTCTGCATTGTGGCTGTCTGTGCACTGCCATTACTCCTCATATGTTGAATTAAGCAGGGTTTTCAGGTTGCAGAGCATTAAGGTTGTCAAGTGTTAATACCACTATGGGAATATAATTTTGAAACTTTAAAAAGTCATTTGCTCATTCCAAAACTCAGTTCCCTTTTCCACCCTGGTCTGAGATAAGTTAAACCATGTGTGGATTTTAGTAGAAGATTTTATAGAGTTTCAAATCACTGGTCTGGAAGTTTCTGTGAAAAGTTTAATTTCAGTCCCAGATCTACCACCTTCTTTGTCAAAGATGGGTAATAACACTTTCCCAGTGAAGATGTTGTAATGATTAAAATGCAATTATAGAAGTAAAGCAAGGAGCCTGGAATATAGTAACAATAATAGTTAGTGAAAGTAACTTTCCAGCTATGTTCTAACTATAAGGATTGTTGTCTTTAGTACTGAGGAAATCCTATAAGGGGGTACTATATGTGTACCCTCTTTATATGCGAGGAAACTAAATCTTAGAGAAATGAACTTTGCTAAGTTTATTTATCAAGGAAGTATGTAATCAGAATTCATGCTTTCTCACTCCAGAGTGGATATTCTTAACTCTTTTCTTCTTCACTTCATAAATGTTAGTTGACAAATCTTTAACTAAAGCTGAGACAAAAGCATATTTTTACCTGGCACTGAGATTTGATCAGACATTGCTTATTCATCATAGCCATAGGAATGCTCATGATAAGTTTAGGTAAGATACAAGAAATGCCCAAGAGTATTATCTACCCTCTCATTCATTCTAATTTTCAGACTTGGAACATCTCTGTTTGTTACAGAGCCTCTCCTTGTTGTCTTGCAGGTACTGAAACCTAGTTTTAGTTGTGTGAGAAGACATGGAAGATAGGATATTTCATTATCTCTATCACAAACACATCAAGAATACTGACACTCACGTACCTTTTGCAAAGGGAAGTCATTACAAACCTACTAGTGAAAAGAGCAGCCCTTACCCAACCACACTTGTTGCAGTTTGGCTCCATATTCCTAACTTCTGGACAAGCTCTCTCACCCAGGCCAGTCAACATGTAGTTACACATACAATTTAGCAGAAACTCAAAGAGGGCATGGTGGATCATGCTCAATTAGAAATTCTGCATGAGAAAAACTGTGAGTGAATAGAAGCGATGAGTTTTGAAATAATCTACAAAATAAGGGAGCAAAAAAACCCAGCATAGTTGACAAAAAGATTAGACTGGAATAAACATGAAAATGAAGGCAGAGGTGGCATGATAAAAACACCATTCAGCCCGTGCACAGGGG
Organism: Anoura caudifer; assembly: GCA_004027475.1. Classification (NCBI taxonomy): domain Eukaryota; kingdom Metazoa; phylum Chordata; class Mammalia; order Chiroptera; family Phyllostomidae; genus Anoura; species Anoura caudifer. Next base: position 239,848 of record PVKU01001864.1, on the reverse strand, counting down.
AACAATAGCTTGGCCTTCTAGCTGCCATGGACACCGATGTCTTTCACCAGAAGCTTAGTGTTCAGAGTGTTCTCTTGCATAGCCCCATAAAATTTTTCCTCCTTAACTTCTGGCAAAGTAACCTCATAGCACTCTCCTACTCCCCACTGAAATATCATAAGTAACTTTCTCATTTTCAATCAAAAGTATGAATGAAAGCATTTACTCTTCCCTGACTATGTTGGAAGGTAGTTTGTGACCTTAAGGAGAGAATTTTAGCTGCACACAGTTCCAGGCTTGAGTCTCTTCTCTGACACTTCTCAGCTATTGAGGGAGTGAAGGGAGCTGTTTTCATTAAGTGCTAATGACTAGGTGAGTGTTTGGTCTCTTGCTTATGTGAATGAACTTGACTAGAAATCAAATGACAAATTGTTTCCAAGCCAAACTGGAAATAAACTGTGGTGAATTGATAATTTTGAAAGATATTAATTCCATAGATTTCACAGAGGAATATTCATCACTTTATATGAAAAAATTTAAGATGAATGAGATTCTATTTGACAAGAATAAATGTTCTTGTTTTAGCAAAGCAAAATATTGCATTATTGTCAACAGGAATATCTTTCATTTATTTTCATGTTTTCCTTGGGTTATAATAATTTTGAAAGTGAATTTTAAATAGGAAAATGCATCACTGTCTGAGGCTCATGGCAATGAGTAGCCAGCCACAAAAGAGACGCAGATCATCGTTTGAGAAGTAGATCATTTTTTTCCCTGTTATCTAAACTGCTAGGGATATACTGTGTTTTAGAGTTAAAACTGAGAGGTGACCCTGGGAAGTTAACACATAATGCTATTTTCCTTTCATTTATCACACTATTTTGCAGTTTTTAATTGCCTCTCTGTGTCCTGAACACCCTAAGGCAGGGATCAACTCCTTTAACATACACAGCTCTGGAGCCTTGTGTAGTTGAACACGTAGTTGGCATTCAATAAATGTTTGTTCAATTCATGGATAAAAAATAAAATTATCTTTGTCTTTCACCACCTAGCTTATTTCACTTAGCATAATGCTCTCCAGTTCCATCCATGCTATTGCAAAGGGTAGGAGCTCCTTCTTTCTTTCTGCTGCATAGAATTCCATTGTGTAAATGTACCATAGTTTTTTGATCCATTCATTTACTGATGGGCTGACAGTCACCAGAGGGGAGAGGGGAGGGAATTTTAGGGGAAAGGTTTAGAGCAACAAGTATAAAGGACACATGCACAAAAACTAGGGGTGGGGTGGAAATCAGAGGGAGGTAGGGAGGGCTGGGGCGGTAGGCTGGGATGGGAGTAAAAGACAGAAAACTGTACAAGAACAATTAAAATAAAATGAAAAAATAAAAAATATACTTATATTAAATCTTTCTTAATGAATTATATGTCCATGAATATACTAATAATATTGAATTAATATTCCTAAGGAGAAAAATTAAGTCAATAAGTAATTAATGAAATTCATCATGTCTATTCCACTCATTGAGAAATTACTGAATATTTTAGAACCCATTCATTTATTGCTTTAAATTTTACTAGACACCTTGTGAAATAACAACAATGACAACAAAAATAGCTTCCATAATTCATACCCTCAAAATGATTAGAGCTTAAAAGTATATAAGTGACATGATTCCTAACAGGCATACCTATTGGAAGGATTGCTACATATTTATATGATTCTATAACAACGGACAATTTAAGAAAAATATACAGTCTGTAGAAAAATAAAAGTTAAAAAAGTTTTTTGTATAAGCCAAGAAGAGAAAAATTAATCAAATCAAAGGCATAAAAACAGGAGGGGACTGGTTAAAAGAAAGGACCAAAAAGATAAATTAAAATGAGAGTCAGAACAAAATTCAAGTTCTGTCTTACCGACCCTTTTCCGAGAAGCTTTCTTCCAGGAGGAAAAAAGCCTCAGACATTAAGTCAACTTGATCAATACATGCCTCCTCCTTGTGGATACAGGTCAGCAAATCTATTTTATAGTTAACTGTATTCAACTGGTTATTCAGTTTCCATGATAAATTATGACAGATTTTCTCAAATTCAGTGGTTTTATTTCTAATCTAGCTTGTGGTTTTTGCCATAGATATTGGCATGAAGTGATGCATCTATTCAAAATTTTGTTGTAAAAGGAAGTTACCAGACAGGCGGATTTAAGTTAATAAGAAATTGCCTCTCTAAATTTGAGCACGCATCCTCACTTCCTCTTTTGTCTTAAAAAAAAAAAAAAAACTGATGACAGATTGAGCTAGGCAAAGGAAGGCTCCAAACTCAAGTGAAGACAACCCGTTAACCTCTGCTTTGGCTTGCTATTCACCCACAGCTTTTTTTTTTTTTTTTTTTAATTTTAATTTTTGTTCTTGTACAGTTTTCTGTCTTTTGCTCCTATTCCAGCCCACTGCCCCAGCCCTCCCCACCTCCCTCCCATTTCCACCCCCGCTAGTTTTTGTCCATGTGTTTTTTATACTTGTTGCTCCAAACCCTTCCCTTTCCCCCTGAAATTCCCTCCCCTCTCCCCTCTGGTGACTATCAACACCTTCTCTATGTCAGTGTCTTTGGTTATATTTTGCCTGCTTATTCATTTTGTTGATTATGTTCCTGTTAAAGGTGAGATCATATGGTATTTGTCTTTCATTGCCTGGTTTATTTTGTTTAGCATAATGCTTTCCAGTTCCACCATGCTGTTGCAAAGGGCAGGAGCTCCTTCTTTCTTTCTTCTGCATAGAATTCCATTGCATAAATGTACCATAGTTTCTTGATCCATTCATTTACTGATGGGCACCTACGTTGCTTCCAACACTTGGCTATTGTAAATTGTGCTGCTATGAACATTGAGGTGCATAGATTCTTTTGGATTGGTGTTTCAGGGTTCTTAGGATATAATCCTAGCAGTGGAATTGCTGGGTCAAAAGGTAGATCCATTTTTAGTTTTCTTAGAACATTCCATACTGCTTTCCATAGTGATTGTACCAGTCTGCAATCCCACCAACAGTACACTAGGGTCCATTTTCTCCACAACCTCTCCAGCACCTGTTGTTTGTTGCTTTGTTTATGATGGCCATTCTGATAGGTGTTTTTTTTAATTTCCCATTTTGATTCCCATGGAAAAGAGCAAGGACAACAATGAAAGCAGGTTAAAAATATCTGTGCCCCAAAAATGATATTGCAGAAGGCAACCTGATAAGGGAGTTTGCCAGACCTGCGTTTTTTATGCATTTGTTACCTGTCGTAAGATTATGTGTCCTTCATCAGTGTCATGATCTTTAAAATGATGGGACACACATCAGACAACTGTTTGAGAGCCAAATGAAACAACAAAAAACAAACAACAAAACAAAAACAGCACCATGTCTGTCACTCAATACATGTTAGCTGAGTTTAGTGCCTGTAAAATGCGAATGATACCCATTTCTTTTATTTGACAGGAATAAATAAAAGGACATAAATATATTTTATTTGGAAGGATTATTTTAATGCAAGTAATTTAAAACTCTACCCAAATTGTCTTACAACCCATAAGTCAAGATTTTGTGTTTGCCTCATTTTTCTGATTGTATTGACTGATCTGTGCCTCCTTGGTTCACTGGCTTCTCCATGGCAATACAATTCCAGATTCAGCATCCTTATTTTGCCATGACATCCAAAGTAGAAGAGAAGTAGCTTCCCAGTGTTTTCATAAGTGTGAGGGAAATTTTTTCCTAGAAGCCCTTGGAAACCTTTCATGTACCTTGACTTGGATTGGGTCGTAACTCCATTCCAGAGCTATTCTTGTTATACAAGACTATCAAGAACTGATTTGCTTAAGTTTGCATTTTTAATTCAATCAATATTTCAAGTTGTATTACCTGTAGAGTATTCAAGCCTATCTTTGGCAGAGGTGAGGGGATTCACTTCTATGGAGCTACGTGATCAGATGTGGAAAGGGATAGATGCCCAAAGGAAAATTAGGTTTCCTCAGGAAAGGGAAAAGTGAATAAATTATGTAGAGAAAAATGGCATTAAAATAATATGTAAGCATTCCTGTATCTTTGCCTGGCATGTAATTGATGCTCAATGTAATCTTAACTAAAGAAACTTCATAGTAGCTCATACAAGGCCCTTTATGTTCCTAAAAGTGATAGGCTGAATGGTTGACAGAGGGGACAGTGGCTCTGTTTTATTTTTTTAATCATAAAATTCACCAAAATCATGCCTGCCAGTAGTCTCATACTGTCCTTCTTAGTAAGAAAAATTGTTACTCCAAAGCATTGATTTCAGGTCTACCAGATGGAGAGCTGTTTGGAGATATCAAAATAAATAGCAGACACTGGAATGAGCTTTCTTTGGAAACAAAATGGCTGATGAAATTGGATGTACACAAGTGAAAATGACTTGAATCTTATGAAATGGCAAGCAAACCAGCACAAATCAATATAAGGATGTCAGAACAATGCACCCCACTTGAAAGAGGCAGTTAGAAAAATAGTAGTTTAAAAGGCTGTTTGTCAATCTGTTAACTTGTGTGTCTATATGTGTCCTTTTTCTTTGTAAACATATAACTTTCTAGGAGTAAAAAATAGAAAGCAGTTTCATACAGCAGGCATGCTTAAATGTGTTTTGTGATAAGTGTTTAAGTGTAGAAATAATAAATGCATAAAAATCCCTCTGTGGATCAATGTTAGAACATTTAAGCTTGTTGATTCTTTCCTGGAAAATATATTTATCCACACATTTAATGGTTTTATTTCTACTGGTCTAAGTCATCCTTCCTTCCCATGGTGGTTAGCAAGCTATTTGTCATTTCTAGATGAAAGCTGAGTGTATTTCCTGTAGCATTTGCATATTTTCTTACTGAAGTCCCTGCTCTCAGGAGCAGACACTCATCAGAGAGGGCTGGAACAGTCTGGCCAGGTGCAGGTCTGGAAAGCCAAGCCATTGTCAAACCTGAGACTTTCAGTGACATCTGCTGACCACAGTGTACCTCCTTATTGATCTTGCCCGAAAGCATTGGCCCATGACAACCACTCCATGCATTCAGGATTTGGTTGGTTAGCTTTGATTTCTTACCGTTAATATTAGAAGTAATTTATTATAGTGTCATCGTTTTTTTAATTTATAATATACCAAGTAGTAGTAATTCAGTAGAGTCTTACCATGATTAGTTAACCTAATTTCTGACTGCAGCTTTTCCAACGATGTCTTTCTCCTTTTACTTCCATATACTGTTTTTCTCCTCCCTCTTCATTTTCTATTCTGCTCCTCTACCCCCTTTCCTCCACCTCTTCTCCTCTGCCTTATTCTCTTCTTACAGTCCTTTCCTCCATTTGTACTTCTTCCCTCATCTCTCTTCCTTTCTCCATCATTAAATGTTTATTGCAATCTTATCATAATAGAGCAAGAAATAGGAGTGAGGCAGTATTTATAGTAGGAAGTTTTAAATAAGTCCCAACTTTGAAATGTGTAAAGCTAGATGCAGTAAAATGATGTTTTCAAGAAACAATTTCAGAATTGTTAGAGAATGAAATTAACTATAATTTCTAGTCCTAAATATGTATTTCTTTATAGCACCATGGCTAAACAGCATTGCTTAATCATTATAAAATATAAGCTGTCAAATTCTACAGATGTGGCCTTTGGAATTTCCAGGTTGCTTTTCAGGGGGCTTTTTGTGAAAGGTACATTGACATTTCAAAAAGTAGGAAGTCCAAATTGATGTTTTTCTCAGCTGGATGAATTTTCAAGACACCACTGAGGCAAAGAATAACATAACTCTTGCAATGTTTTTACCTTATTTACATGGGGATTTTGCTTTCTAATTAGGTATTTACAAATAATTGTTATTTCACTGTTTCCCTTTTAAAAGCAGGGCATAGATCTATAATATTTAACATCTTATTCTTAGAAAAATGTAGATAGATCTATCTAATCAATTAGATTAAAAATCATTTTAAAATAAGTTGAAAAAATTGCTATGTTTTTCATTGAATTTATTTTATCTCATAAGAGTTTCTTTACTAAATTTGATAGAAAACAGTTTATGAAGAAATAGAGTAGCCAGTTTCCAGTAGCAACAGACATTGGTTGTCTGTTAGTCTTACTCTAAAGTGAATTGTATTGAATTTCATGGACAACACTTCTGGACTTTAAAATAAAATATCTAAATTGTAAGTTAATTATCCCATTATTTTTCTTTCAGTGTGATACACACACAAAAAAATCCTGTTATTCTCAACCTAAGGTTTGAATTAAGAAAACACAGCAGAATACTAGCAACAGTTACCCATAGCAATATGCCAGTAGCAACTACATTTTTTTCCTTTGAAGGGAGTATTAGAAGGCTACTGTTTAGTGAGGCCTCACCAGTTCTCCACCATACCTTCCCAAATCCTCTTGATGCAGAAAGTTTTAGTGAGCAATGAAATGAATTAGGTAGCCATGTAGTTATGTGTATCCAAGAACTAAGGAAGCTGTATGCATCAACTCACCATAGATTGCCCAGAGAAATATTGGCAGGGTCTGTGTGGTTGCTTTGCAAGCAGAGGGGTAGGTTAATGCACACAAGGAGTTTAATAGGCATCCTTGGCATCTCTCCCCATTCATCTTCAGCCCATCACCAAATTTCACATGTTGGCCTTTTAAGAGCTCTTCATTTCCACCACCACTATCCTAGCTCAGATTAGCATTTCAACCCATTATCTATTTTGCAAACTAGGTAATGTTTTAAATATCATTCAAGTACAACAGTGTGGGAATTATGGGCAGAGTGGAGTGAGTGGAGATAGAAGAGGATATATGGGGGATAAATGGTAATAGAGAAAATACAATACAATAAAAAATAATTTACTTATCTAATACCCTTGAGTGATATTCGTTTACTATTAGGGCAGAAACACAACCATTAACATGGTTGACAAGGTCCTGAATGTCAGTGCTCCTCTGCAGCCTGCAAAGCCCTTTCCTCCCTCAGACTCCATCCTGCAGCCACCCCTGTCTTTTCTCAGTTCTGGCAACAGACATTGCTCTCTTCAACCTCCAGCCCTTTACAGGTCTCTCCCATATTCCTGGAATACTCATCTCAGTAGGGGAAACTTCTCTGCCTTGTCTTATGGTATAACACCTATCACAACTTTGATTTATGAAATTGTGTGATTAGTTGATTAATATCTGCTCTTTAATGAGTGATGTGATAAAACCGGATTATAAGCTCCAGGATAACTATGTCAGTTGTGTCTACTTATAATTTCCCTGTATGTAATATAATGCTTAGGGACTCTATGCATATATGAATAAATAAGTATTCATGAAAGGAAAGTAGGTGATAGTAAACATGAGCTCTGTTTTTTGGTATCAGGTAGACTGCAATTCCATTCTTGTCCTCCTTTGTCTTTATTTGTGTAACCTTGGTCTGGTTGTGTAATGGTTCATAGATTCAGTTTTCAAAACAGCTAATAATGTGACACATAAAGATTACATAATGTCTCAATAAAATTACTGACAGGAATGTTATGCCATTATGATCTTTTTTAGTGCTGTAGTAATATTACATTAATCAACATTCTAATTTCCCTTAAGGGCAATTTATGGCAGGCTAGCTAAGTGAATAGTTAGTATGATGGTAAAAATGTAATTTTTTATTGTTGAGTATTACTTTAAAGATCTTGAGGGCTATGGGAGATCAAGAATTGAACCTTATTTTTGTCTCTCATTTCTTTAGTTGTCTACACTATAAAATTTTGGATTTTGTCTACTTTTCCCCATTGTCTCTGCTATGAAATTTTGGATTCTGTCTACTGTGTCTATATGGCTCTCTTTTAGCTGCTCTGTTTCATCACTGGAGTGTCTCCACATTGTTTTCTCTTCAGCATGTAAGCACTTGGGACATTATATGTGGTGGCATAACAAGCGTTCAATGGAGAGTTAATATGAAAATATAAAAACAATGATAAAATGTCAGCCTTCTCATAATGCAATTCCCTAAAATGGCTAATAAACAAATACCTTTAATAAAAATACATTTATTTTGCAGTTGTACCTTTTTGAAATTAAGGAACTCTTAGAGAAGATTTGTAAGAGATAATAGTTCTTTAATCAGTACATTCTCAGAATCTTAGGGATGCTCACCTCAGTATATAGAATCTGAATTTTCTTTTCTCAGAGTACAGCTACATGAATAGGTTCTGTGCTGAATCCATCAACCGATCACACCTTAGTATGTTAGTCAGCCTGTTTCTAGACTGTGCCAGACACTATGAAAAGCATACAAGTCATGTAGTCCCTGTACATAAACAAGCTATTAGAAAGTTGAGGAAATAAAATTCCCATATGGATGAAAAAGAGCCAGGAAGTAGAGAAAACCTAAAATTTTATAACATAAGACAACTAGAGAAGAGAGAGTTCCAATGAGTCTTTAGCTGAGTTTTTGTAAGAAAGGTAGCTTTCCTTGAGTAGCTAAAAATAATCCATTCCCTTCTGACTTCCCATGTAATTTCTCTTCACTTCCTCCCCTGGGTTCTGCACTTTGTACCAATGCTTATTATCCTTTATTATGCCTCATCCTTTTGTCTTTCTGGTATTCTTCTGTGTTGTCCCTGGCCTCCTTCTGTTGCATTATCTCAAGGCCACAGTGACCTGTAGCAGGACATGCATAGTGATGTAGAGGTGAGGAAGAAAAGACAGGCTCAGATGGAAAAACTCTCTCCCTTGATAGGACTTACTTAAAATTCATACTAAACCCATTCTCCAGTATGGACCTATACCAGGAATCAGCAAATTTTTTTCTGTAAAGCTCCAAATAGTAGATATTTTTGCTTTTGTTTTGGCATGACTATTCAACATTGCCATTTAACACAAAAGTAAATATAGACAATGCCTTAACATATGGATGTATCTGTCACCCAATCAAACTTAAGTTACAAACAGGCAGCAGCCCAAAACTTGATCCATAGACTATGGTTTGCTGAGGCTTATTATATACCATCCATTTTCTAGACCAATGCTAGTTCCCAGAAACAAAGGAAAGAAAGTGAGAAGCATATTTGGTACATTTTGTTCCATCACTCTTCTTTTCTTCTCTCCTCTACTTGCCCCAGCATCATCTACACAGGAGTTAGAGAGTACATGGGGAGAGAGAAGGAATTGATGGGAGGCGTGGATAAACTCTGCCTATTTTTTTTCTTCACACCCTTATTCTACTTTCAAGAACCTTCATCTCTTCTGTCACCCCCGCTTCCAAATGTCTTGTGCAAAGTTCCCCTTGACCCTTCAACTCAATATTAACTTTTCACCATGCCTCTAACAAATGCTTTCATTCACCCCCACTCTCCCAATTCCCTCTTCTCCTGCCTCAGCAGGGCAGCACCAGTGACTAACCCAGCAGGACATCTGGTAAAGACCTATGCTCCTGGCATTCCAAGGTTATTTCTGAGCCCATTTTTCCCATATAGATTTTGTTGTAGAAGATATATAATTAGAATTAGGTTAAGTAGATCTCTATAATATTCTCTTAGGATCATTTTATTTCTAGGGGGAAATAAAGTAGTTAATTGGAGGTTCAAATTGAGTTAATCTTAGTATAATGAACTTTTAGAATACAAGCATTCATAAATTAGAAGTTACCCCTTAATCCTATTCAGGTGTAGAATTGCCTAGTGTTGGGACTTTTTGAGTGCTCACAGATAAGTTAACTAAAGCACGGACCATTAGTAATAGGTGGCCAAGGAAGGCCTGTGTCCGTGCTCTCTGTAAGCACTGTCTGATCTTTGTCCTCCTGCTATTTCTATGAAGGGTCAGATTAGCAACTGGTGCATCTATTCTCATTTCTTTTATCTTAACCTTTCTTTTACCCCTCTCCCTTGGGGAGAGTTTTCCTTGTCCACATTGAATTTTATCGTCAAAGCTAATAGCCCATGCTTACAACCTGTAAATAAATCAGTATCAGTTTCTTGCAAGTTTGAAATGTTTACTTTTCTTTTCATCTTTAGTTTGTAGTAATTTATTTCTACTGATTTATGTATTTATATATTTTCTTATAGCTTCATTGTGGTGGAGCTATATTGCATTAGTGAACCATTAATGAATATTATGCAATAACCTTAATTTTCAAAGAATATACATGCTTACTAATGAGAGAAATACAAATGAAGTAAAAGTCTTGTTTTCTTGATACAGTAGAAGGAAGTTCTTGATTATCAATACTGAAGAATTGGGATCAGTTGATCATGAGTATTAGATCATCAAAAATATTCAAGGTCAGTTTAAATATTTGGGGCCTATTTATAGTTTAATATTTATTCCTGATGTTAAGAAAATTTAACTACCTATCAAGGCTGCAACATAAAGAACTAAAGCAGGAAAAGCTCATAAGCAAGCTACCTTCTCCCCAAATTCTGCTTTACTGTTTTTGGAAGCTGTACTGGAATTGAATGATGGCATCTGTTTTACTCCACTTTAACATGCATAAGTTTAGTTTTCATTCCTTCAGCTCTTGATTTAGTGGGGCAGGATTCTGCAATGTCCATATGACAGGCAAGGATCTACACTGTGCATCAGAAAATACTTTACAGAGATAGTACTGGGGAACTCCTTCCCTTCCATCTCCACCTCCTGAATGGGTTACAAAATTAAAACCTGTGTAAAACTGTCCATGTGATCAATTGCAGCAACAGCACATCTTTTCATGGTTCTCTGTGCTGAGAACATGAAGGGCTGCAATCAGATGGACCACAGGATAGGCAACTCAGTCCTAAAGCCTGTTTTTAGACAGATCACACAACTGTTAATGTCAAACTTGAGCTATAGATCAACTTTTTAGGGAACTGTTCACTGAAATCTAACATATATGAAAGTTTCCCATTTTTTATGCTTTTAAAAATACCCATCTAGTTTGTTTCATAAAATGAAGCATCCATGTAGTCACACCTAATCATCCTCCACCAAATTTTTAATGCTTTATATTTACTTTCTATTTAAGATTGCTTTTGCCTACAAACAAATTGTAAAATAATGCACTGATTATTTGCATTCCAGTTTTCCCTGTTGTTAACATCTTGTATGAAAATAATAAAATAATCATTACCTAAACAAGGAAGGCATAATTGATGTAATACTATTAATAATCTTCATATTTTATTCAAATTGCACCGTTGTCCCATGAATTTTGATTTTTGTTTTGTTCTGATTTACCTGTCTAAGGGTCCATCCATGATGACATACTATGTTTAGTTGTCATGCATCCTTCATTTCCCTCAATCTGGGACAGTACTTCTATCTTTCCCTTTCATGACCCTGACAATTGCGATCACTTGTCAGTTATTTTATATCATGTTTCTCAGGTTGGGCTTGTCTGACATTTTTCTCTTTTTTAGATTGAGTTATATATTTTTGGCAAAAAAAAATGTGTCAAATCGGGAGTTATGTAACACTGAGATGTCTTATTATAGCTTGATTCTGATCACTTTGCTAATGTGCTATCTGACAGGTTTCTCTGCTGTGAAGCAGCTATTTTTCTCTTGTAATTAATAAATATTTTTGTGGAAAGTTACTTTGAGACTATCCAAATATCCTGTTTACCATTATTCTTTTGCCTGTTAATTTTAGAAATCATCAGTAACTCACATCAGCAAAATTTATAAATGTAATATTTGTCGAGTGGTGATTTTCTAGTTCTGTCATTCTTAATATATTTATTCACATGAATACTATGAACAGGAAGGATTATTTCATCTCCTTCATCTATTTATTTATTTAATTATTTATACCAATATGGACCCATGGATAGTTATTGTATCCAATGTATTATAATCCACTACTATCATTATTGTATAGCTCCAATTGTTCCAAATTTGGCCATTAGGAGCTCATTAAGGTTGGCTCCATATTTTAACATTTTTTAAAGAAGAAAAAAATGCATTCTTATGGATGCATTTCTGGTTATTTAATACTATGTAACAAACTCAAAAATTAGTGCCTTCAAATAAAATGATATTATTAGTTCTAAAGCTTCTGGGAATTGGCCATCTGAGTTGGTTGTTTTTCACTTGAGATCCCTCAAACAGTTTCAGTTAAAACAGCCACTAAGACTGCTGAAGACTTGGTTACTTGAAGCCCAGCCAAGAACAGAAGGAACAGGAGGGGGCCAGTCAAGAATGTGTTTTTCTATATAGTCCCTCCAAATGGCTGGTGAGGCTTAGTCACGTTATTGCACTCTCAAAGTAGTTGGACATTTTCCATGGTAAGTGACTTCTCCCAGAGCAAGTCTTTCAAGTGACCCAAGGGGAAGCTATAAGGCTCCTAGTGACCTAGCCTCAGAAGTCATACATCATTATTTCTGCCAAATTCTATTGATCAAAGCACTTACAGGCTGGGGCTTTTGAGGTTGAGGAGTGGGAGGGCTGGCCTTCTCTCAGTGGGGGATGGCAGCACACAAGGAAGAGAAGAAACTAATGATGGCATCTTGGAGACAGACTACCATACACACCTGGTGTTAAAGTAGTTGAATTTTAATGCCACTTCTGAATACATAAAACTTAAAAATGTTCTTTATGCTTACAGTGCTTATGAATTATAAAGTAATATGAGTTAAATGCAAGGAAAAAAAACAAAAATCCCATTATTTTATTTTATTTTATTTTATTTTATTTTATTTTATTTTATTTTATTTTTTATTGTATTTTTCCATTTCCATTTAGTCTCCTTATACCCCCTCCACCCCACAATCACCCCACTGTTGTCCATGTCCATGAATCCTTTTTTAATGTATTTTTAATTAATAATATTGATTTAACATGATAGTCAATGTTACTTCATTGAAACCAAAATTCTACTTAGAATGTGGTACTAACTACTGTAGATAAGGTTTTGAATCTGAGGTGTCAAAACCTTGTTCTTTAATTATAGATGCTCTTACCGCAATCATGAAATTATGTGCTGATGGTTGGAGATGGAAGGGAAGAAGTACAGAAAATGTAGTAAAACTTATGTCTGTGGAGGCAAATTGGTTATTAAAGACTTTATTAAAGTCTACTGACATCAGTCTGTTGGCATAATATCTTTTCCATGATTCTATGACTAACTGTATGTATGTAGTCTCAAGGTAGCATATATAATATACACAGTCTCCACTCTCAAGGAACTTATCTATTTCTCTGTGACATAAGTAAGTACCTGTCTGAACTTTCTCTTAAAAATTGACAAAGGACAAACATTTTTTCTGAATAAATATCTTCAAAGACAATTCAGGACTGACCTCCAGTACTTCTTCCTGAAGAACTGTGTCATCAGTCAGAGTCCTGTGCCGTTAGAAATGCAGTCCATCTGCTCAAATAAGCACAACTGTTTCTGTCAGACCGTGAGTATCCCGAGGACGCAGGAATCACTGGAGCAGGTGTGTTTGTGGTGGACGCAAAAATAACTAGACAAGAGCAGAGGAGCATAAACTCTTTAATGCTCTACTGAGTGCTATGAGTAAAGAAAAAAATAAAAATATCAGGACAGAATCTTCCTTTCCATATTTGAGAATATGGGAATAAATGAAGCAGAGAGAAAAGCATAGTGCTGTAGAGGCATGGATTGGGAACTAGTGGTTGTCCTAATTTCTAAATGGAATTTAAAAAAAAAAAAAGAAAAAGAAAGAAAGGTGCTTCACTTGTGGTTTGAAGTTTTTGGTAATTTTAAAGTCAGCTATTGTAAATGAATTGGTTTCTGTATGAGAGTAATAAAGGAAAGTGCTCTGAGCCAAGTGATTATCAAGATGTGACTCTGCCCATATTTCTCTTGTTAGATCTCTCCTTGCTCCCTAATTTAACAATGCAGAGAGGCAGCATTGACTTCAGGAACAGGATGGGCTTTATTTTTTACTTAATATCAAACAGACCTGAGATTTTATCCCCATTTCTGTAGTTACTAACCAGTTGATATTTTGCCAAATCTTCTGATACCCTGGTTTTCTTTTTTCTAGAATGAAGGTCCAAAAACTACATCATAGGATTATTTTGATACAGAAACTTATTGGAGATACCCATTATATAAAAGATATTGTCAATAGTTAATATCAATATATATATGTATTGGATACATATATCCAAATCAAGTTTAAATCACTTCCTTTGTTACAGACATTTTATCTTTTTTAAAAAATATTTTTTTATTTATTTTTAGAGAGAGGTGGGAGAGAAGGAGATAAACATCCAGGTGCTAGAAAACATTGATCAGCTACTTCTCATGATCCCCCAACCAAGGATATGTCCCATAACCCAAGCATGTACTCTGACTAGGAATCAAACCAGCAACCTTTTGGTTCACCATATGGTGCCCAACCCACTAGCTACACCGGCCAAGGCCAGGTATTTCATCTTGAACTGTGCTCTTACATCCAGTATTTTCCTTTAATTAAATATATACAAATCAAAGATATATTCTCCACATTGTATAATTGAAGGTAATTTAGACTTTACTTAAAACTTTCAAGTTGTAGATAAAATGTATCTTAATACTCATATGCAAGAGATGTAAATGGCTTAAAAGGAATTCAGAGAATTATCTAATTAGTCAACATGTTGGGCTGAGCTGTGTTTCTCAGCCTTGGCACTGTCAGTAATCTGCACAGGGTGACTCTGTTGTACACATCTCCCTAGGGCAATGCACGTTGTTTAGCTCCTCTGACTCTAGATACTAAAGGTCATAGTCATTGCAACAACCACAATACTTCTCATTTTTAACTCTACCTAGAGGAGCAATGTTACCCTTAGTTATGAACCACTAGACTAGACTATTTCTTTCTTTCTTTAATACAAGTAGTATGTTTCTTGAAGTTAGGCTGGGCATATGCTATAGTATATAACTCCCAAAGATAATCCTTAGAAATGATACAAAAGAAACTTCTGGTCAAGATGGCAGCATAGGGAAACATGGCTAGCTAGCCTCCTCACACAACCATATCAAAATTACAACTAAACTATAGAACAATCATCACTCATAAATGTCAGAAATCGAGTTGAATGGAAGTCTGACAACTACAGAATTAAAGAAACCATATCTATCCAGACTGGTAGGAGAGGCAAAGACACAGAAAGGGCTGGTCCCACATCCACATGTCGCCATAAAATTTTGGGAAGGACATCTTAGGACCAAGGAGTTCCAGCCCCACACTTGCCCCCGCAGCCCAAGGTTCCAGTTCCAGGAAGATAAGTCCCCATAACTTCTGACTACAAAAAACAGTGGGGATTGAGTTCATGAAAGAAACTTCTAAAATCTCAAGCAGGTCCCCTTAAAGAGCCTACACACAGACTTACTCAGATTCACTCTCTCTGAGCTCCAGCACTGAAATGGCAGCTTGAAAGGCACCAGTGGCATATGGGGAGAAGCTGAAATGTCTGGCATCAAGGCAAGAGCTGGGGAGCAGTTTTCTCTTAGACAGAAAGGTGGGGCCAAGACAAATATCCTTTTCTCAGTCCTTCCCCCACAGAGCCACAGAGCTGGCAGGCTGGTGCCATATCTAAGACTCCATTAACCTGGGTAACATGTTTAGCCCCACCTTTGAGATTTCCTGAGCCTCCATCCCACCCAACTATAGGCCACACTCAAACTGTTAACCTGACTATTTCATATGAATGGCTGGTCTTGGCTCATGCTTCACAACTTCCTAAATCCTGTAAACAAGCAACAGCTGTCCTCAATGAACCCGCAGCCCCTGTACCTCTTGCTAAATGGCCCCAAACCTGACACTAGCAGGATCCAGTGTGGATTCACTGTTTGACTTCTCCAGAGAATCTTCAAGCCCAGCACAGGTAGTAGATATCTCAGACAGCTCATGCAGGGTGGCCCCAGGAAGAACAAAGGTGAGGGCTGACCTTGGCCTGCACTACATGGGAGATCCCAGAGCCTGCACACCCAGTGGACAATGCAGACTACATCAAAGCACCACCATCCTGCCCCTGAACAGCTCATCCTGCACAGAGGACAGAGGTTGGTGGTCAATGGTCACAGCCAGTCCTTATAGCTTATTAGCTTGAGTAAATCCATTCCACTGATCTGCCAACAGCAATAAAGGCTCAACTACAAGAGGAGGGTGTGCTCAGTCTACACAGAGGGTGCAACTCGGGTACACAGCTTGGGTGATAAGAGAGCCTCTGCCACAAGACCCATCATTAGGTCATGCTACCAAGACACAGAGTCAAAAGCAGCTCTACCTAACACATAGAAACAAACATAGGGAGGCTGCCAAAATGAGGAGACAAGGAAACATGGCCCAAATGAAAGAACAGATCAAAACTCTAGAGAAAGAGCTAAATGAAATGGAGATAAGCAATCTATCAGATGCAGAGTTCAAAACACTGGTTATAGGGATGCTCTAGGAACTAAGTGAGGATCTCAACAGCACAAAAAAAGATCCAGTCAGAAACAAAGGATACACTAGTTGGAATAAAGAATAACTTACAGGGAAACAACAGTAGAGGGCATAAAGCTGAGAATCATATGAATGATTTGGAAGACAAGGAAGCAAAAAGCAATAATCAGAACAACCAGAAGAAAAAAGAATAAAAAAAGTAAGAACAGTGTAAGCAGCCTGTGGGACAACTTCAAGCATTCCATCATGGGGGTGCCAAAAGGAAAAGAGAAATACAAGATATTGGAAATCTATTTTAAAAAATGATGAAAAAAACTTCCCTAATTTGTTGAAGGAAATAGACATGCAAGTCCAGGAAGCACAGAGAGTCCCAAACAAGATGGATGCAGAGGCCAACTCCAAGATACATCATAATTAAAATGCCAAAGGTTAAAGATAAAGAGAAAATCTTAAATGCAGCAAGAGAAAAACAGTTAATTACCTACAGGAGTGTTCCCATAAGACTATCATCTGATTTCTCAAAAGAAACTGCAGGCTAGAAGGGATTGGCAAGAAATATTCAAAGTCATGAAAAGCAGGGACCTGCAGCCAATACTGTTCTACCCAGCAAAGCTATCATTTAGAATGGAAGGACAGATAAAGAACTTTGCAGACAAGAAAAAAACTAAAGGAGTTCATCATCACCAAATCATTATTATATGAAATGTTAAAGGGACTTACCTAAGAAAAAGAAGATCAAAACTGTGAATAATAAAATGGCAATAAATACATATCCATCAACAGTTGAATCTAAAACACAAACTAAGCAAACAAGAAGAACAGAGACAGAATCATGGACATGGTGAGTGTTTTCATGGTTGCCAGATGGGAGGCAGGTATCAGGGAATTGGTAGGGAGGTGAGGGGATTAAGAAGTACAAATAAGTAGTTACAGAAAATAGGAAAATATGTAAAGTACAATATAGGAAGTGGAGCAGCCAAAGAAGTTACACACATGACCCATGGACATGAACAATGGTGTAGGCATGGCCTCAAGGAGTGCAGGATACTAAGTGGAGGGGGGCAAAAGTGGGAAAATTGGGACATGTGTAATAGCATAATCAATAAAAAATATAATATAAAAAGATTAGAATAAAAAATAAAAAACCAAAAATGATATAAAAGATAATTTAATTAATGCATAACTTCATTCTTTTGCAAAGGTCCTTGGTGGACCACAAATTGCTAACATAAAGCAATTTAGGTAGGTTTTGGAAACATGATTCAGACTCCAGCCAGTGGGGTCCATGTGTTTTGGCTGTAATGAACAAATTCACATGGACTGCAGAAGTTCCGTGGGGAAAAAGGGATGGCTTGGCCACTCTCTGAGTGAGAGAGGGCCCCGATCCCTGCCTGGACAGGCATTTATTGCTTTTCTGGGTACATTACATTGAGGATGGTCCTCATTTACTATGCATAGGTTTGCTTTAGATGGTTCCCTTTTACAGATAACAAAGCAGAGTATGTTGCTAATTAGTTCAAAGAAAAGGATATTTGCAAATGCAAGGGGAAAAGTGGTTAACTGGTTACAGTCCATACTTGGGAAGTTTAATACAGATTTTAGAAGTTACTTTAAAGATATACAGTAAATATTTGCTGCCTCAATTCAGGTTGAGGGAGATTTAGCAAAAAGCAAGCGTCAAAGCAGCCTAGGTAGAATGCAGGCCCGATTCCCCATGGAAAAAGTGATCCATGGCCTTGGTTCCTGTGTGCCGACTCACTCTTCTCTGGTTTGCAGAATCCAGGGGCTGGGCTACATTCACCACTGCCATGAGAATAGGTTCCCTATAGAAACAGTGGCATCAACTACATGTTTGGTTTTGAGATGGCCTAACTATCTTCCTTATGCCTCTTTGAGTTCTGACTAAATTGAGAAAAAAAAATAATGGGTTAAAACACAGGAAACTAAATACTTCTATGGTAATTAAATAAGCTGATATTGGAGAATGTGCTTTATTTTGGGGACAAATGAGTTCCAGAATATAAGATTGAAACAGACTTACCAGCTAGTCATTCAACACCAGACTGAGGTAGGCCTCCCCACATTTGGTATTGTGGTTGCTGCCCTGTAACATCCATTATATGGATGAGCAAGGAAACTTCTTGATTTCTGCAGAGAGACCCACATTGGAGTAAGGAAAATAAAAGCAAGGTGCTAGATTTTGTATGTTCACATTATTGCAAATACTCCCATCAATTTCCTACCCTCCAGGGGAGGGGCAGGGAAGAGGAAGAGACAGTCCAGGAGTGTTACAGCCAGTGGCGTTTCCTTCATGGGCCAGGAACATCATGAGTTGGAAAGAATCATATTTCTCTACTACACTGGAAGAAATTGTTGCAAAAGCAAGAGTGTACCATGTCTCCAAGAAGTTGATAGAAGAAGCAGAAAGAGCATGAGGATGATCTAAGGACAAATGGAAGTGTGGGTAGTTAGTCACAATTTATAGGACAGAAACAGGTTTTCCCTGCGTATCTCCCTATACCAACCTAAGTAGCAGTGATGTGGTAAATGTTATGAAGGAACCTGACATTTGATAACTTAAATGGAAAAGAGAAGCTGGTGATACCCAAATGGAATAGGGAGTACCCTGTTCATGGACTGACTTCAGGTTTTCTTTGATTACATATTCAGCCCCCTACACCCTCCTTCTGAAAACAGGTGTTAATACAAGCCACAGAAGTACCCTTTTGCCTTCCCAACTGCCACCCTCAGACATGTAGTATATACTGATACATCAAATAGTCTAATAGAAAATCTCAACTATAAACAAATGCAAATAATAATTATCCATCAAACATTTAAGGAGAGCCACCATCATCAAAGCAAGGAAGAAAAAACTCGATGAATGAAAGAACCTACCATGAAAGGAAGTTAACTGAGGAAGCACACTGGGGATGAGGCAGATTTGGATACTGCTTTTCTGCTTAAACATTCTGGCTACACAGAGAAACTGGAACAAGACCTTCAGAGAGCTAAGGGAAAATAACTTGCCACCTAGAATTTTATGCCAAACCCATACTATTTGACCCACATGTGAGGAAAAAAAGAAAACTTAAATTGGACATACAGAAATATGTAGTACTTTTTAGACATAGACATTTCTAAAATAATTGAAAGATACACCACAGAAAGAAGAAAAATAATTTAGAAAAATAATGTGATTTAAGAATCAAAGTTACTTAAGGATATCCTCAATCAAAATAAGACCTAACATTTTAAAAAGAGAGAGGAAAAAAGGAGAAAAAAAGGAGTAGGAGAGAGAAAATGAATATGGGATCAAAGAAACAGTGACTGTGAGCAAGAAGAGTAATTAAAGAAAAGCAGATAAAAAAACAGCAACAGATCAGGCCTAGAGAACAATTTACCTGGAGGAAGGAGAGGACATGTGGATGCAACAGACTAGAAAATTTATGAGATTAGGAAAGAAATTATTCCGATGTGAGCAATTCAGCAGATACTAAATAAATAAGTAAATGACCAAAGAGTAAGAAACAGTATAAGAAATCTAAACAACACATAGTATGTATGTAAATAAGTGTATATATGTATACACATGTATATATTTTAATTTAGTAAGCACCTGCACCCCTCCACCTTGGTGAGGTGTCCTGGGTTTCTTGGTGTGGTAGGGGAGTTGATTCAGAACTTGTCTCTCATTTCTCTGCAGGGTTAGCATGCCATCTGCTGCTTCTCAAGTCTTTCTTTCCACTCTTTATCTTTCTTTTGAGGACCTTTTTTATTGTGGTAAAGAACATAAAATTAACTATTTAAACCATTTTCAGTGTATCGTATAGAATTGTTAACTATGTGTACCTCATTGTGCAAAAAATCTCTAGACATTTTCATCTTGCCAATCTGAAATGCTATACCTATTGAAAACAACCCCCTCTCTCCCTTCCCCTAAGCTCTTGGCAACCACTGTTCTACCTTTTATTTTTAAGAGTTTGACTACTTTAGATATATCATGGAAGTGGAATCCCATGGTTTTTGTCTTTTAATGACTGACTTATTTCACCAGCATCATGTCCTCAAGGTTTGCTATATTGTAGCATGAGACAGGATTTTTTTCTATTCCATCATGCATATACACTGCACTTCGTTTATCCATTCATTTGTTGGTGGACATTTAGGTTATTTTGACATCTTGGCTATTGTAAATGATGCTGTATGGAACATAGATGTGCAAGTATCGCTCTGAAATCCTGTTTTTAATTATTTTAGATATATATCCACAATTGGAATTGCTGGATCATATTTAATTTTCTGACAAAATCCTATGGCAGCCGCACTATTTTATATTCCCACAAACAGTGCATAAGTATCCCAATGTCTCAACAACATTTGTAATTTTCTAGCTTTTGTTTGTTGGTTGGGTATTTTTTTAAATATACTTTATTGATTATGCTATTATAGTTGTCCCATTTCTCTCCCATCATTTCCCTCCACCCCGCACACCCCTTCCCACCCACAATCCCCCACTTTAGTTCATGTCCATGTGTCATAAGTTCTTTAGCTTCTACTCTTCCCACACTATTCTTGCCCTCCCCCTGTCTATTTTCTACCTACCATCTATGCTACTTATTCTCTGTACGTTTTCCCCCTCTCCCCTCCTCCCACTTCCCTGTTGCTAACCCTCCATGTGATCTCCATTTCTGTGTTTCTGTTCCTGTTCTAGCTGTTTGCTTAGTTTGCTTTTGTTTTAGGTCTGGTTGTTAATATCTGAAATTTTGCTGTCTTTTTACTGTCCTATTTTTTTATCTTCTTTTTCTTAGATAAGTCCCTTTAACATTTCATGTAATAAGGGCTTGGTGATGATGAACTCCTTGAACTTGACCTTATCTGAGAAGCACTTTATCTTCCCTTCCATTCTAAATGAAAGCTTTGCTGGATAGAGAAATCTTGGATGTAGGTCTTTGACTTTCATGACTTGGAATACTTCTTTCCAGCCCATTCTTGCCTGTAAGGTCTCTTTTGAGAAATCAACTGATAGTCTGATGGGAACTCCTGTGTAGATGACTGTCCCCTTCTCCCTTGCTGCTTCTAGAATTCTCTCCTTCATTTGAATCTTGGCTAATGTAATTATGATGTGCCTTGGTGTGTTCCTCCTTGGGTCCAACTTCTTTGGGACTCTCTGAGATTCCTGGACTTCCTAGAAGTCTATTTCCTTTGCCAGATTGGGGAAGTTCTCCTTTATTATTTGTTCAAATAACTTTTCCACTTGTAGCTCTTCTTCTTCCCCTTCTGGTACCCCTATAATTCAGATGTTGGGATGTTTAAAGATGTCCTGGAGGTTCCTAAGCCTCTCCTCATTTTTTTGAATTCTCGTTTCTTCCTTGTTTTCTGTTTCATTGTTTCTTTCTTCCTTCTGGTCCACTCCATTGATTTGAGTCCCAGTTTTCCTCCCATCT
This sequence comes from Anoura caudifer, assembly GCA_004027475.1. Taxonomy (NCBI): domain Eukaryota; kingdom Metazoa; phylum Chordata; class Mammalia; order Chiroptera; family Phyllostomidae; genus Anoura; species Anoura caudifer. Next base: position 218,056 of record PVKU01001864.1, on the reverse strand, counting down.
CTATTGGTTCCCTGTGCGTTTTCCTTCATTTCACTTATTGTAGCCTTCATTTGTTCATCTAATTTGTGAGCAAAATCAACCAATTCTATGAGCATCCTGATCACCAGGTCTTTGAACTGTGCATCTGATAGGCTGGCTATCTATTGGTCATTTAGATGAATTGGCTCTGGAGCTTTGATTTGTTCTCCCATTTGAGCCTTTTTTTTTGGGGGGGGGGGTCTGGTTGCAGCTGTTATGTAGTAAGGGGTGGAGTCTTAGGTGTTCCCTGGGGTGGGGCAGCCCAGTCACTGGGCAGTGATGCTGTATGTGGGGGCAGGGTCCGAGAGGGAACAATAGCACTAGCTCTGCTCTCTCTCAGATTCCAGTCCCTTCCACCACTTCCCTTTTGTCTGGATTATCTGCACGTGAATGTGGGACCACCTGGTCAGCCAGCTGCCTTGCATGGCCTCACTGGGTCTGCACCATTGCCACCCCATGTCCCAGGGTCTGCTAGCCATCACCTGCAAGCCTGGGATCTGCCAGCCACTGCTGCCTGAGCACCTGGGGCTGCCAGCCTCCACTTTTTCCTGCCATGAATCCACCCCTCTTAGTGGTCTGGATGAATGGTTGTTGGTCTTCTGTACAGTTCAATTTTCTATCAGTTCTCATTGTTTTCTTGTTTCTAAATCTTTGTTGTCCTTAATTTTGGTTGTGGGAGGAGGCACAGTGTGTCCACCTACACCTCCATCTTGGCCGGAAGTCTGAACCTCTTGATTCGCATGATTTTGTGAGGTTTTATGGGTCAAGTGAATAGCTGACCATTTTCAGAGGCCACCTCAGGACGTTATCCAGAAGAGCTATAAATCCTGTCTTCAGACCCCTGAAGAAGGAGACACCATCTCTTGTATTGCATGTGCCTTCAGGGAAGCCAAAGCATTTTGTCTGAGGCCAGGCATGGACTTGTTTGTCAGAGGGTCCCATATGTGCTGTGCAGAGGCATCTTTTGCTCACTGTATTCAGGGAAGCACATGGGTAGGACCTACCAGATGCTGAAAGAACACCTCTTGGAAACTGCAGGTGGCCACTGAGTGGTCATCCAGGCAGCTTGGCTTTTCTCCTGTCCACTGTCAGGCCTCAGGCTCCCTCCTCAGAATCCACATATGTGGCTGGCTTCACCACTGGCCATGTGGCTTCTGGGGCCAGAAGGTCCTTTTGCACTACCTTTGCCTCGAAGGTCCCACCCCTCGGCCCCACAGGAGGTGGTATTTTTTTTATCGTGGCCATCCTAATGGTTGTAAGACATTATCTCATTATGGTTTTGATTTGTATTTCCATGATCCATAGTGACATTGAACATTTTTGGTCATTTGAATATCTTAAGAGAAATGTCTATTCAAGTTCTTTGTCCATTTTTAATCTAATTATTTGTTCTTTTTGTTGTTGAGTTGTAGGGGCTTTATTTTTTAAAAAATAACATTACTAGAGGGAATCTAGATCAGTTTCACAGTAGCTGCACTTAAATTGAACCATTAATCACTTTATTTGTGTTAATTCAACAATGTGGAAAAGTCTCTGTGGAAGCATTTGATCCATCTTAAAAGCTCTCATGTGAAGAAAGATATTGTGAAAAACAAAGTGCAAAATTTCAAGGATATTCAATTTCAGTAGAAACTCAACCAAAGACAGGATTACAATGTCAATGGTAGACTGTCTAGATGCAGGTTATACAAGGTGGTATCCAAAGCCGTACATGATTTAATAACTAAAAAGCAATTGTTTGCCACTGACAGGATCGATAACTTTAGGGCCCAATGTTCAGACTCATGCTTTTCTTGTGTTTTCTCTAGATTTTTTATTTTCTGGCTGCTGTTACTCATATGTCCTTGATATGCAGTGTTCAATCTATTTTGTGAGACTTTTATCATTTTAAACAGTTACAGATTATGTCTCCATGGAGTTGCTTGAAATGTCCTTATGTTGCTCCAGCCTGTACTTCATAAAATAAATGAGTAATTCAAGTTTTGTGGTGAGTCTGTGTGTCACATGAGGGCTCAGCCATAATTTTTGAGTTGTCTGCCAATGCACGTTAAATCAAAGTGTCTATCTGAAACAGTGGTAGTATTTCATGAGCTGTGTGGAACAGTTCATTATCCTATTCCTAACAACTCTGTCTTTTTTACCTGTTGAGTTTTGGGAGCTGGGGAAGTACAAAAGTTTATTTTTAATTGAGGTATAATTGACATATAACATTATATTAGTTTCAGTTATACAACATAATGATTCAATATTTGCATACTCTGGGAATCGATCTCCACAATAAGTCTGGTTACCATTGTTACCATATAGAATTAGTTTTTTGTGATGAGAATTTTAAAAATGTACTCTCATCAAATTTCAGCTACACATACAATATCATTAACTATAGTTACTATGCTGTACATTACATTCCCATGATTTATTTATTTTATAACTGGAAGTTTATAACTCTTAACTCCATCATCTATTTCATGTATCATTTAATCCCCCTCCCCAGTGACAACCACCAGCCTGTTCTGTTTTTTGTTTGTTCATTTACTTTGTCTTTTAGATTCCATATATAAGTAAATCACACACCATTTGTCTTCCTCTTTTGACTTGTTTCTCTTAGTGTAACCCTCAAGGGCCATCCGTGTTGTTGCATATGGCAAGATTTTATTTTTTTAATGGTGTAGTAGTCTACTGTATGTACATATCACATTTTCTTTGTCAGTCCATCCATTGATGGATATTTAGGTTGATTCCACATCATAGCTACTTTAAATAATGCCACAATGCACAAAATAATGTATATATCTTTTCAAATTGGTGTTTTTATTTTCTACAGATAAATATCTGGAATTGGAATCTCTGGATCATATGGTAGTTCCATTTATAGGAACCTTCATACTGTTTTCCATAGTGGCTGCATCAATTTACACTTTTTTTCAAATAGTGCACAAGGGTTTTCTTTTTCTCCATATCTACCCCAATATTTATTTGTTTTTATGATAATAACCATTCTAATTGGTGTGAGGTGATATCTTATTGTGCTTTTGATTTACATTTACTTGATGGTTAGTGATATAGAGTACTTTTCTATGTGTCCATTGGCTAACTGTATGTTTTCTTTGAAAAAAAATGTATATTTACATCTTCTGCCCATTTTTAAGACTGTCTGGGTTTTTCTTTTTGTTATTGAGTTATATAAATTTTTACATATTTACATATTATTCCTTATTGAATATGTTATTTGGAAATATTTCCCCCATTAAATAGGTTGCCTTTTCCTCTTGATGGTTTCCTTTGCTTTGAAGCAATTTCACTTGTTTAGTTTTGCTTTCATTGTGTTGGCTTTTGGAGTCAGATTTGAAATATCATTGACATGGCTAATGTCATGGAGCTTACTGCCTATGTTCCCATGTTTTCTTCTATGAGTTTTATGGTTTCAGGTCTTATGTCCAGACCTTTAATTTACTTTTGAGTTAAGTTTTTTGTTTGGTGTAAATAATAGCCTAGTTTCATTCTTTTTTATGTGGCTGACCAGTTTTTTAAAATGCCCTGTATTGAAAAGACTATTCTTCCCCATTGTATATTCTTGACTTCTTTGTCATAAATTAATTGAGCGTATATGCGTGGATTTATTTCTGGGTTCTCTAATCTATTCTATTGATCTGTGTCTGTCTGTTTTTATGCCAGTACTATGATGTTTTGATTCCTATAGTTTTGTATTATAGTTTGAAATCAGGGAGAGTGATACTTTCAGGTTTGTTCTTTATCGAGATTGCTTTTGCTACTCAGGGTCTTTTGTGGTTTTATACAAACATAAGAATTGTTTGTTCTATTTCTATAAAAAAATACTATTGGAATTTTGATAGAAAATGCATTGAATCTGTAAATTGCTTTGGGTACCATGGACATTTTAACAATATTAACTCTTCCAATGCATGAGCATGGAATATATTTCCATTTGTTTGTTTCTTTTTAATTTTTTTTCATAGGCCCTATTGTTTTCTGTGTACATGTCTTCCACTTTCCTGGTTAAATTTATTCCTAGATACTTTATTCTTTTTGATGCCATGTAAATGGGATTGTTTTCTTTTTATTTTTCTGATAGCTTGTTTTTGTGTGTATGAATGCAATAAATAGTTTTATAATATAGTTAATTTTGTACCCTGCAACACTACTGAATTTGTTTATTAATTCTAACAGAAATTTGTGGATCCATATGGTTTTCTACATGTAAAATGTGTCCACAAATATTGACAGTTTTATTTCTTCCTTTCCAATTTGGATACCTTGTATTTTGTTTTACTGTCTGATTGCTCTAGCTAGGCCTTCCAAAATTATGTTGAATAAAAGTGTAGAATGGGTATCCTTGTTTTTTTCCCTAATCTTAGAGAAAAAGCTTTCAGCTTCCAAAGTTTAATTTAAGCAGAAAGTTAAGACACTGGAATCTAAGTGCTGCATTTTCCATTGCTAATTTCTTGAAACTTTAGTAATTTGTGAATATGGATAACATACTGCTGGCTACAAGATACTGTTTTTTACTTACTTGGGGTTTTAAAATGTGATAATAAAATCTGAAAGTTTTAAAAAATCAATATTATAAAGTAATAATGAAATAATATGTCTCTGGCCATCTACCTAGGTGATTTTCTAAAAGTGGATGCACATGTGGTGTGTATGTGCCTGTGTGCATGTATTTCCACAGACTAGAAAAAATTTTGATAAGGAAGATGATGCATTTTGTCCTATAACAAAACCCTTTGTTTGACTGTATGATCAAAATGGAAAATGGCTTCAGAAGCATCCATTCAAATTTTTTGCTTTGGGAAGTTGTATGTAAGCAACCATCAGAATTTTCTAGTCAAATTAAATCAGGTTCCCTATGGAGACTTTATCTGTGATTTTTAACATCCTTTTTTCCCAGATTGTCACATCTTTATGGAACAAAATAATTATGAAAAGTAATATTATTAATTTGTGGTGCTGATTGCATTTCATTTGAGCTGATTAAACCCAGCTGGGGCATGATACCACAATGGGGTTTATGAAACTCAGGCTTGGCATGTGCTAAGTTCATAAAAATCCTTAGAAATTTGTTAAGTAATGTGCCAGGTGATAGCTATAGATTTATATTTCAGAAAGTCTATCCTTAATTCATGAACCTTTCAATTGCCTTAAAAACTTGTGCCAGGAGGGCAAAACTATCTGACCCACTTATAGTTATTGCAAACTCTACTTCCAGTTAGTTTCAAAGTAGGCTATTGATATTACCTGCTGTGTTCAACATTTTATTGAGACCATTTTTCTTTGACTCTTGGCTACTCAGGTGAGTTGCTTGTGATAGTTATTTCAAATTTCTATTCTGTCATTTCTAAAATGAGCCTGTATTTGTCATAATCTTGCATAATGATTAGCCAATGAGAACTTTAATATATAGAGTCATAATGTCAAAAGAACTACAAGAAATTAAGAAGGATAAATGTCTTTCTAAGGTATCTTTCTTATCTAGTAAATCCCAGATACTCATAAGATATGCTAATTGTTCATTATAATTTTCTATGCTGAGTTTCTCATACTTCTACTATGGAACACACATGTAACAGGAAATGTTACTTAAATATTAGTTGTTTCTCATTAATTTATTTTAAAAAGAAGTACTGTTTGATTACCTGTTATGTGCCATGGTACTAGGGATAGTATGGAGAACAAGGTGTATGAAATGCTCCCTTTGTGGATCTTTTAACTTAATTGGCAATAATGTACTAAATAAATATTTATAAAAATAATCAATTATTATTCAATAAGTCTTACAAAGGAAACTTTCAGAGTAAATAAGTGAATGTAATAAAGCTGAGGAATCCTAGAAAGTTTTCCTAAGTAAATATATAAGCCAAGACTGGATAACAAGGAGGTAGGCCATTTCCAAATTTGTAAGGCTATTTCTGAACATAAGGAAGTTGTTCAGTGCATTGAAATAATTGATACTGAAATATTATGACGAAAGTATAGCTAGTAATGGTGAGAGTTAGAGAGTGGGTTACAGTAAAGCTATATCAGTAGAGGGAAGGTAGAATCACAAAGGAGCATGTAAGCCATACTAATGTATTGAGACTCTATGAGGAAAGCAACAGAACCTTTGCAGAGTGTTAGGTTGGGGAGTGGCGTGATGAGATTTAAATATTTTTAAAGATTACTTGGGCAGCAGTGGAGAATGACTAGGATGAGGAGAGGAGGGAGACTGGATTAAGGGAAATCAGGTAAGAGGCTGTTTTGGTAGTTTAATGAAGACATGTTAATAGCTTTGATTATCAAGACATCAGTGGAGATGGAAAGAAACATGTGCTGAAGAGATAGTGAAAAGTAAAATACCTAAGATTAGTTGGACATGGGAGTAAACAAGAGAGGCTATTCAGGACTGGACTCAGGTTTCTGGCTTGAGTAGACAGCACAGATGGTGATGCCCCTAATGAGTCAGGCACAGAGTGGAGCAGGATGCAGAGAAGAGCACTAACAGAACTTTGAGCATATCAAACTTGAAAAGCCTGGGGAGAAAAAGCCTCGGGGAGATATCTAGTAGACAGCTAGGGCTAAATGGGCAAATTTGAGTTGCAGGTTCAAGCCTGGTGATCATTGATATCACCATTGGAAATTGAATTATTGGGATTAGATCAGCAATGCTAGTGTAAGAGAGAAGGAGAATGTCAAGTGGGAAGGGATAAAGGCTTAGCCCTGAGACACTCCAACATTTAAAGATCAAGGGACTGCCCTGGCTGGTGTGGCTTAATGGATTGAGTGCTGGCCTGCAAACCAAAGGGTTGCTGGTTCAATTCCCAGTCAGGGCACATGCCTGGGTTGTGGGCTAGGTCCCCAGTAGGGGGTGCCTGAGAGGCAAGCACACATTGATATTTCTCTTCCTGTCTTTCTCCCTCCTTTCCCCTGTTTTTAAAAATAAATAAATAAATAAAATCTTTAAAAAAAAAAGTTCATAGTGGTTGCAACCACACATTGATATTTCTCTTCCACTCTTTCTCCCTCCCTTCCCCTCTCTTTAAAAATAAATAAATAAAATATTTTTAAAAAACCATGAACTTCATAGTGGTTGTACCAGTCTGCAATCCCACCAACAGTGCACTAGGGTCCTCTTTTCTCCACAACCTCTCCAACACTTGTTGTTTGCTGCTTTGTTTATGATGGCCATTCTGACCGGTGTGAAGTGGTATCTCATTGTGGTTTTAATTTGCATCTCTCTGATAGCTAGCGATACTGAGCATCTTTGCATATGTCTCTGGATCCTCTGTATGTCCTCCTTGGGGAAGTATCTGTTCAAATCCTTTTCCCATTTTTTAATTGGGTCACTTGTCTTCTTAGAGTGGAGTTGTGTAAGTTCTTTATATATTTTGGAGATTAAATCCTTGTCTGAGGTATCATTGGCAAATATGTTTTCCCATACTAAGAAAACTAAAATTGGATCTGCCTTTTGACCCAGCAGTTCCACTATTAGGATTATATCCTAAGAACCCTGAAACACAGATCCAAAAGAACCTATGCACCCCAATGTTCATAGCAGCACAATTTACAATAGGCAAGTTCTGGAAGCAACCTAGGTGCCCATCAGTAAATGAATAGGCCAAAAAACTATGGTACATTTACACAATGGAATTCTATGCAACAGAAAGAAAGAAGGAGCTCCTACCTTTTGCAACAGTGTGGATGGAACCAGAAAGCATTATGCTAAGCAAAATAAGCCAGGCAGTGAAAGACAAATACCATATGATCTCACCTTTAACAGGAACCTAAATAATAAAACATACAAACAAGCAAAATATGACCAAAGACTCTGAAATAGAGAACAGGCTGACAGTGACCAGAGGGGAGGGAATTTCAGGGAAAAAGTGGAAGGGTTGACAGGAACAAGTATAAAGGACATGTGAACAAGAACTAAGGGGGGTGGGGAGGGCTTGGGGGGTGGGCAGAGATGGGAGTAAAAGACAGAAAACTACATGAACAGGAATTAAAATAAAATTTAAAATAAAATAAAGTGAATAAAAAATAAAGTTCAAGTGACAGAACATGGTATGAGTTTTAGGTATCATTTAATAACTTAAATAAGAAATTAGCAAGATGTACTTAACATTGAACTTTAAAATTGTACGTTTGATATATTGTTTTTATCACCATCCAGTAAAGTACTGTATTTTCAGCAGGACACTACAATATTTCTGAGACTTCAACCAAGTCCTGGCCTCTAAAACTTTGATCTATTTATTGGCAAAACTAAAGACTTTCCAATTATCTGTGCATAAGCAGAGTAAGTTATCAATTTAGCAGACATTTCTACTGTGGATGATTTCCAATTAAAGAGAAAATAGACTTTGGATAGAAGGAGGCACCAGGTAGGTGAGACTTGGTAGGGTTTAGGAAAGAGATAAAATGCAGAAGGTTGACAATATGGGACTTTTATAACATGAGATGTAGCTATGAGAACTAGGAGATGGAAAAGCATGTTGTCAAATTCAAGTTTTATTTAAAGATGGCCTTTTAATAATGTTGATATTTTTAATGCTGCTTAAAAGCAGAAAGCATTAAATTGTTACATTGTTTATTCTAACCCTATAGCAACACTTTGCCTTAAAAAGGACAAAGAAAGGAGAGGAAATAAAAGAGACCGACTTCACACAATTATAAAGGAAAGACTGAGTTCCAAGTACTAATTGTATATACACAATAGAGATTCAGCTCTCCTTTCCTTTTCTCATCTGCCTGCATGAGGCAAATGGAAGTCATTGGGGAAATGGTTTGCATGGATGAACCATGATTGCTTCTAAAAGTCCACATGCTTGAGTTTACTTCTTTTTAAGAAGGGCCAAAAACTTGCTTTCCTTCTTACTCAAGAACAGTTTGGTTTTGCTGGACCTTCAGGAATTTAAGCTGGCTCATGGGTTAAGTAACTTAATCTCAGTTGTAGAGACTCTAACCAGTCTTGTTTTTAAAGTTTTTGTCTCATGATTTGTGGGGTTTACCTAGAGGGGCTTACAAGATTCCTTCTATGATTGCATCCATCTTGAGGCAAGTGTCCATCAGTGGTTCCTGACATGTAAATCATTGAGATGCATTATGAGTCCTTGACACTCTGCCCACAGCTCATGGACCACTATCAGCACTCCAATTGAGCACAAGTAGAACTGTGTTTCCCAAACTACAGTTAAGATTAATCTCTTGTGGAAATGTTTTAAAATGTTCTGAGGGGTAAAAGTGTTCAGAAAAAAATAAAGTCTTACATTTAAAATAAATTTCTTTAATATCTAAGCAGTGATAAACAGGTGTTTCTTTTTTTTTTCACTTGAACATTTTAGAGACTCCTAATATAAATATGTATTATGAGTTTCTAATGGGTAGAATTGCTATGCATTTTCCTTAACTTTTTTTAAGATTTTATTTATTTATCTTTAGAGGGGAAGGGAAGAAGAGAGGGAGAGAAACATCAATGTATGGTTGCCTCCCATGCATCCCCTGCCGGGAACTGTCTTACAATCCAGGAATGTGCCCTGACTGGGAATCCAACTGCGATCCTTTGGTTCTCAGGCCTTAACTTTTTTTTGATAGTAGAATAATGTCTGCTAATGTCACCTAGAGTTTGTGTCCCCTAGAATAGAGTAAAACTGTTGAGTTAACCAAAAAGAGACGGAGTACCTATTATTAATTGGTCTAGTTCTGGATTTCTGCCCAACTGAGATGACAAATTGCCTAGTAAGTTTCTCATTGTTGGAAAGACAGAAAGGCAGTGCTAGAAGGAAATCAGGGGTAAGTGGAAATGTGGATAGTAAGAAAAATAGAAAGAATATGGGCAATGAGTATGGTGGAATTCTAACTTAGGGGGAAACAGACAACCTCATCTGAGAGTTTAGGAAGATGTATCCATGACTGGAGGTACTGTCAGACCATTCCTGTTGCTGTCAGCCTCTTAGTGAGTATGAACCTTTGTTCCATTTCTCCCAAAGGCCAGGTGTACAGCTATGTACAGTGGTCCTTGTACCCCAGCTTCCTGTGTATCCTTCACTGGTTTGATCAAACCATGATCCTGTTCCTTGCAAGTTGGAATGTCTTCTAAGCAGTGGACTTTGTATCCTATCCTGGATAATGGCATGGATTTGCCTAAAGAATGATTCTTCTAGATCTTCTAGAGCCCATTGTAAATTAAATAGTTAATTTTCATGCCTGGATTTCTTTTAGATACTTTAGCAGTGCAAATTCACCTAGATTTATCCTTTTTTGTTTTGATAGATAAAAGCTTATAAATAAATACATATGAATAAAAGAATCATATACCTACTCTGCCAGATATAATAGAAGCTTCAACCACATAGAAACTTTCCTTCAAACTGAATCCTTATTTTACATAATTTAGGGGATACCATCTGTGGTTGAAAAAAGAGGTATATTTTTTAAAAACTAGTAAGCCATAGCTACAAAAGAAAAATACAGTATTTTCAAATCAATCACTGTGTCACTTTTTATTAGAGAAAGGCAATTTTACAGCCATATGGTCTGCTTTTCTAGTCTCCCAACTGGGTCTGATGTCTGATACTCTTCTGTCTTGACTAATTTTGTTTGTAACAGCAGCTGGCCCTGGAGGCAGAACTAGTACTTCTCTCCCCTCTGCTTCCAGACAACTGTGTGCGTATCTCTACTAAAAGATTTTATTACATTGTCATTATAGTTATTTCTTTATATATTTGTCTTTCCTCTAAGATTATGAGCTTCTCAAAGGCTATAGTAGCATCTATTTGCTTTTGCATTCCCATGGCCTCATAGATCTCAGATGTCAAATGCATGAATATAATTACTGCAGTCAGAAAAGGTCTCTTTACTCTTGATATCTTAATTCTGGTAAATGTGTAATGCATAACACTTTACCTTTTAAATTTCCCTATTCTTTAACCTGCTTTTTTAAAAAAGATTTTATTTATTTTTAGAGAGGGGAAAGCAGGGAGAAAGAGATAACATCAATCAGTCACCTCTCACGTGCCCCAATCCAGGGACATGGCCCACAACCCAGGCATATGCCCTGACCAGGAATCTAATCAGTGACTTTTTGGTTTTAAGAACAATGTCCAACCCAACTAGTTAGGGCTATTAGTCCCTCTTTTAAGAGGAAAGTAAACTGATTAAATTCTCTATAGGTAGAATGTTGGTAAGGGCCAATAACTTATAATCATATTCATAGTTTTACCACTGAATGAATTTTACTTTAATACTCATGCATTCAAACCCTCTGGTAAGTGATATAAAAATATATTATTACATTTAGTTTCTTTCTGTTATAGATGTCTAGGAAAATAATTTTATAATTTTTCCTTTTAAATAAAATAGGATACAATTGGAAATAGGAAATAGACACAAGTTAAGATTTTTGCCTACAGGTTTTATCATGACTGTGACAGTCATTTAGCAATTGCCTCTATGGCTATATTTCATATTATAAAATCTATGGTAATATTGCATTTTGTAGTTATGAAATTTAGAATTAAAATGGGACTACTTTTGTTCAAAAATAGCTCATAAACTCAATCCTGTTTTGAATAAAGTTCACATTTCAGGTCCCTCTGGGTATATAAACAGGTGTATTTTTTCTGTGCTTGATCATCTAATCAAAAGGGAATATTCTGAATGTATTTTTATCTTGCCTAAAATTAATAGTAAAGCTTTCAGCAGATGTTATGAGAGATCAGAAACTGTTAAATAAAAAGAACATCCTGAACAACCAATGGATCAAAGAAGAAATTAAAGGGGAAGTAAGAAAGTTTCTTGAGACAAAAAAAGAAAAAAGAAAAAGAAACACAACATACCAGAACCTATGGTATGCAACAAAGGCCATTCTAAGAGGGAGGTTCATAGCAATAAAAACTTACAGTAAGAAGCAAGGATGATTCCAAATAAATAATCTAACTCTACATCTTAAGGAACTAGATAAAGAAGAACAAATGAAGCCCACATTTAGCAGAAGAAAGAAAATGGGTAACATTAGAGCAGACATAAATGAAACAGAGAACAGAAAAATGATAAAAAAGATTAACCAAACTAAGAGTTGGTTCTTTGAAAAGATAAACAAAATAGACAAACCCTCAGCCAGACTACCCAAAGAAAAAGATAAAGTACTGAAATCACCAAGGTATAAATGAAAAAGGAAACTTTACAAAGGATACCACAGAAATTCAAATAATTATAGGAGGCTACTACAAACATTTCACACAAAAAAACTGGACAATCTAGAAAAAATGGAAGCATTTTTTAGAAACATACTACTTACCAAGAATTTGAAGGTATAGAAAATATAAATGGACCAATTACAATAAGGGAATTGAATCAATAATCAAAAATCTCCTGCAAAGAAAACTGCAGGTCCAGATGACTTCACTGCTGAATTTTATCAATTGTTTGAAGAAAAATTAATACTAATCCTTCTCAAATTCTTCCAAAAAATGAAGAGGAAAGATTTCCATACTCATTTCATAAGGCCAACATTATCCTGATACCAAAACCAAAAAGGACTTCAGTAGAAGAGAATACTGCTGGCCAATGTCCCTGATGAATATTCCTGCAAAACAAATACTCAACAAAATACTAGCAAACCAAATTCAGCAGCACATTAAAAGGATCATTCAACATGATCAAGTGAGATGTATCCCTTGGATGCAAGCATACCAATATCAATCAATGTGATATATAATATCAATAAAATGAAATAAAGCATATAATCATCATCTCAATAGATGAAGAAAAAGTATTTGGCAAAGTTCAACATCCATTCATGATAAAAACCCAACAAATTAGGTATAGGAGAACATACCTCACCATAATAAAGACCATATACAACAAGCCCACAGTTACCATTGTACTCAACGGTAAAAGATTGAAAGCTTTTTCTTTAAAATTAGGAGGAAAACAAGGCTGCCCACTGTCATGACTCCTGGGCAGCATAGTACTAGAAGTCCTAGCTAGAGCAATTAGATAAGAAAAATACATAAAAGTTATCAGAATTGGAAAGGAAGAAGTAAAACTGTCTGTTTGCAGATGACATGATTCTATATAGAAATAATTCCAAAGACTGAACCAAAAAACTGTTAGATATAATTGATGAATTTATTAAATTTGCAAGATCTAAAATGAACATGTGAAAATCAGATATGTTTCTACACACAACCAATTTTCTGAAAAAGAAAAAAGAAAAGAAATTTATTTACAACTGCATCAAAAACAATGAAATACTTTGAAATAAATTTAAGGAAGTAAAACATCTCTACCATGAAAACTATAAGATATTGATAAAAGAAGTTGAAGAAGACACAAATAAATGGGAAAATATCTTGTGCTCATGGATTGAAAGAATTAATATTGTTAAAAATGTCAACACTACCAAAAGCCATCTGTAGATTTAACACAACCCTTCTCAAAATTCCAATGGACTTCTTTTACAGAAGTAGAAAAAAATACTTCTAAAATTCATATGGAACCAGAAAAGACCCTGAATAGCCAAAGAAATCCTTGGAAAGATAAAACAGGTACCACCACACTTCAATTTCAAGTTGCATTTTAAAGCTATGGTCATAAAAACAGCATGATATGGCATATAAACAAACAAACCAATGGAGCAAGAATCAAAAGCCCAGAAATAAACCCAAGCATATACAGTAAGCTAATATTTGACAAGGGATCTAAGAATACTCAAAGAAGAAAGGACAATCTTTTCAATAAAAAGTGCTGGGATAATTGGATATTCACATGTAAAATAATGAAACTGAACACCTTTCTTACATCACTCAGAAAAATTTACTGAAAATGAGGAGCAGAGGAGAGCAATGGGGGAGGTGGACAACTGTAACTGAACAACAACTTAAAATATGAATTAAAGACTTAAATGTGAGACCTTAAACAATGAAAATCCTGTAAGAAAACATAGGAATGAAGCTTCTTTACATGAATCTTGGCAATTAATTTTTAATATGCTACCTAAAGCACAGGCAACAAAATCAAGTATAAACAGATAGGACTACATTAAAATAAAAAGCTTCTGTGTAGCAAAAAAGAAACCATCAAAAATGTGAAAAGTTAATCTGTGGAATGGGAAAAAATATTTGCAAACCATAAATCTGATAATGAGTTAATATCCAAAATATGTAAAGAATTCAATAGCAGCCCTGGCCAGGTGGCTTAATTAGTTGGAACATTGTCCTCTACACCAGAGGGTTATGGATTCTATTCCTGGTTAAGGCACATACCTAGGTTGCAGGTTTGATCCCCAGCCCAAACATATGGTAGGCAGGCAACCAATCGATGTTTCTCTCTTATATCAATGTTCTCTCTCTCTCTTTCTTCCTCTCCCTCTTTCTCCCTTCCTCTCTCTCTCTGTCCCTTCTTCTGTTTCTCAAATCAATAAATATATATTGTCAGGTGAGGATTAAAATAAAAATGATTTTAAAAAAAGAATTAAGAGGGGAAGCAGATGAAAGAGGATGAAAGGATTAATCAACGAACATATATGCATGAGTCAGGGATAATGACAATGGTATGGGGATTGCCTGAGGGAGAGGAAGCAGGGTGGGTGAAGGTGGACAAAGGCAGAAAAATCAGGGACAACTGTAATAGCATTATAAATAAAATACCCAAAAAAGAATTTAATAAGATAAGCCCCACCTCCCACACAAATGAAAATTAAAAAGTAGGCAAAGACCCTGAATAGATATTTCTCCAAAGAAGGTGTACAAAACACCAGCAGTTATGTGAAAAGATGCTCAGCATCACTACTCATTAGGGAAATGCAAATTAAAACCACAATGAGATATCACCTCACACCTCTTAAAATGGCCATTGCTGGATCACATGTAAGTGCAGGTTTTATAAGAAACTACGCTCACAGCTGTTAGAGTGACTATTATCAAAAAGACAGCAAATAACAAGTGTTAGTGATGACATGAAGAAAAGGGAACACTTGTACACATTGGCGGGAATGTAAATTGGTGCAGCCACTATAGAGGTTGTGGAAAAATTTAAAAATAGAACTACCATATAATTCAGCAATTTCACTTCTGTGTACTTACTCAAAAAAATAAAAAAAAAAAACATTAGTTCAAAAAGGTGTCTATACTCCTATAGCAGCATTATTTATAATAGCCAAGACATGAAAACATCCATCAATGCATGCATGAATACAGAAGTTCTGATGCACACACACACAATGGTATACTACTGAGTCATAAAAAAGGAAATCCGACCATTTGCAATAGCTTGGATAGATCTTGTGGAATTTTACTAAGTGAAATAAGTGAGACAGAGAAGGACAAATACTGTATAATTTCACTTACATGTTTAGCCAAAAAGGAAAAACAAAACCTCATTAAAAAAGGTTAGATTTTTTAGTTACCAGAGGCAGAAGCTGGGGGGGGGGTGGAATTGGAAGAAGGTGACAAAAGATGCATGATTCAGTTGTATGATGAGTAAATACTAGGGGTGCACTGTACATGACTACAGCCAACACTGGTACATTCTATGAAGTTGTTAAGAGTAAATTCAGAGAGTTCTCATCACAAGGAGAAATTTTTTTTCTTTTCCTTTTAATATGTCTCTATGAGAAGATGGATATTAGCTGTGCCTATTGTAGTAATTATTTCACAATATATGTAAATTATGCCATATGTAAATTAAGTGATATATGTCAATTATTTCTCAGTAAAACTGGAAGAAAAAAAGAATAGTAAGGGACTATGGCAGTCTAGCAAGGAAATGGCAAAGTAAACAACCAAATGAAAAAATTCAGTAAGCAACCACTGTTTCTTTAATACACTTATTTGAAATGATTCAAGTTATGGTTGTTTGTGAAAGACATGATAGTGAATGAATTTCAGACCTCAAATATTTATGCTTTTTAAAAGAAGAGCCACAACTTTTACAGCTTTGTAAGTGCTTCACATTCTTAGGGTGGAATTTATTCTTTCTGGAGCTAGAGCAATAAAAATAAATCAGTGCCATCAACTCTAACATTAAAATGTGGATGGTCATTTAAATACTGTCAAGTCCAGAAAATCAAAATAGCCCATATTACTTACAAAATAAGTAATATGATGTGACTGATATTCATTTCATAAGGTAGTTGATACTCAATCATAAGCGGGACTACTTTACTAAGAATTAAGGATTTCTTTTGTAAATAAATATTGTAACACCTATATAGTCTTCTAAAAGTATCTCAAAATGAGAAGAAAAAGTTTAAGAAATCTCTGTTTACTATCAAGAAAAATAAATATATCTTTGTACAGACACAGGGATCTAAAACACTCCCAGAAATCCAGTTAAGATTAAAATATGTTAATAGACAAGTCCCAATTTATGAATGCTTTTAAAATCAGAATCAGCACGAACTTTCCAAAGGGTTGCAAATATAATCACACCATTAATTTTTTAAATTACTTGACCTCCTATGAAGGCAAGTGAGAACCCAGGATCTGGAGTGAGACTGCCTGGCTTTGAGTCCTAGCTCTGCCAGATAACAGCTGTTTGGGTTTTGAAAGTTAATTAACTTTTCCCCCCTCTATTTTCTTCTCCATAAAATAAGAATGATAATCGAATCCACCTGTAGATTGTGTGGAATAATACATGGAATATATTGTAAGCACTTTGTGTAGTTTAGCTAATGCTATGAGTTTTTTGATCATCTGCCTCATCTTGTTTTCTGAAAATCACAGACATGGTAGTTGCCATGCACTTTCAACCAGGAGAAAGTGGACATCTGTGAAGTCCACTGGCAAGCATGGCTTCTCAGTAATGTACAAAGTTATGGTTGAGATTAGTCTGCTGCGATGGTTCCGTAGTGTTAATCCTCACTGAGAACCACTTGGCACCAGGGTTCTTAGTACGCGAACAGTCATGCAAGGGTGAACTGTGGTGTGTTACTGATTTTGCATATCGTCACACCCAGGACTTTTATTTTGCATACATATGCACTTCTCAGGTCCATACCTGGTCTAGAACCTCCATTCAGCACTGATTTCATGAGCTACCAACTCAGGAGCTTTTCTTTAGGAATTGACTTTATTTTTAATTAAATGTATTGGGGTAAAATTGGTTAATAAAATTATATAGTTTTTTCAAGTGTATAATTCTATAGTAAATCATCTGTGTATTACATTGTGTGTTCAGCACCCAATATCAAATCTCCTTCTGTGACCATAAAGTTGACCCCCTTTACCCTTCACTACTTCCCAATCCACCTTTCCCTCTGGTAACCACCATACTACTTACTGTCTGCATTAATGAGTTTTTTGTTTCTTTTTCTTGTTTCTTCACTTGTTGCTTTCAGTTTTATATCCCATATGATTCAAATCATATGGTTCTTGACTTTTTCTTTCTGACTTATTTTGCTTAGCATGATATTCTCAAGATCCACCCATGTTGGTGTAAATGGCAGGATGTATTTCATCTTATCTTATGGCTGAGTGGTACTCCATAGTATATGTGTACCATATCTTCTTTATCCAGTCCTCTACGGAAGACCGCATTGGTTGTTTCCATGTCTTGGCCACCATAAATAAAGCTGCAATGAACATAAGGGAATTGACTTTAAAGATTAAGGTATCTTTTCCCCTTAAAATCTCAAAAAACAAGCACCTGATTATATTAGAAGCCTGAATAACAAGGCTGCTCACTAATCCTTCAAAGGAAAGCTATTTTTAAGTCCAACAAGTTTTCTGTGGGAGTGTTATTTTAACAGGTGCTAATAAATCTCAGGGCCTAGTATGTATGTCCTTTGGTGTAACCCCTTCCAACATTGATTCTGTGCTTGCCTGAGTGACTTAGTTTGGCCAATGGGGCCTTAGTAAGGATGACACAAGCATAGATTGGATACGTGCTTATCCATTGGAGCTTACCCTCTTGGATAGCTACTGCCGTCATTTGACAAAGCCTTGCACATCTGGAGGCTGCAATACCACATAGAAAGGAAGCCCAGCTATCCCCTCTGCAGCCACTCAACCCAGCATCTAACTGAACCTCGAGCTGAATGCAATGCCATGAGTGAGCCCAGGAAAAAAAAAAAAAAAAACAGAGGGAAAATTGCCCAAGTGACCCATGATTTTTTAAAAATCTTTGTCTTGGATAGTTTGTGTGTAGCAGCAGATAAGTGACTCAGCCCTACTGTTCGAGCTAAAGGACTTTCAAACACCTAAGTGAAGACACACACTTGCACATTTTTATTTTTGGTATCACACATTGCTATACTTGGCTTGAAATGCATTATGTGTTAACAGGGAGTGTATTTTCTAATTACACTAATCAAACCCTATTATTGACATTATATGTGTAAAATTTACTGAAGAAAAATTCAGTAAATACCTAGGAAAAGTTCTGCTGAGTATTAAGGATAGTCAATATTAAGGAAAACAGATAAAGAGATTTTTAAAAAGTTTACTTTACAATTAAACATCTTCAGATATACTTATGCTTCAAACTTTCTGTTTCCCTATCAGGAAGTCACAAAGTACACTGCAGTGACCACATGCTGGGAACTTCAGTCGCCACTGTTTTAGGTATCAATTTGGCACCTGGATTCACTAATTTTTTATTTAAGGAAACACTATGGGCTTTCCTGAGCTTTAGATTCTTTATCTACACACTGAAGGCTGTATTATCTAACTTATAGGCTTGTCTTATTAGACAATGAATTTTAAGCTATGTAGTAAACTGTCGGGCCCTTGATGTCTTCGTAGTGGTTTAGTACAGTCAGCGCTCTCTCTTCTCCCCGTCACTCGTTTGCCAGTTTGAGGCCATCTGGACATACTTCAGATGAAAGCACTGGAAGAGTTGCTGTTTAAAAAAAATATATTTGGAGGAGATGGACAGTCTAATTTGCCTCTCTTTTGAGGACTAAAGGAATGCCCTGCACCTCGACCCCCACTCTCTAATCTTCTATCCCACATGTGAAGACATTGGTCAGCAATGTTGGAGGATGGGACAAATAGTAGTAATAAAATTGCGATCATCAATGTAATAATGGGCTGGCAAGGGCTGCAGAGATATTTTACTCTCCTGCTCATTCTTAACCTCTTAGAACATTTCAAATGAAGAGTGAGACTTTATCCTGTGTTTCTAACAGTCAGTCTCCTTCTAAGTGTGTATTTTAATCTTATCACTTATTCACATTTCAGAGCAAAATATGTTTTCTATTTATTCTCTTGTGTCTTTGCTCTGACACTTTTCTTTGTTTCATGCTGACTTTTTGTTTTTTTGTTTTTTTCTTCCTCTCTGCTTACGTGGGCATTTGCACCCTCGGGCACTGATTTTGAGTCACTGCCTGTTTCAAATATCTGAGAATGGTAAAGCAACATTCTCTAAATGTTGAAGGGTTGAATACCCTTTAGTTAGGTTCCCTCCCACAAAAGGAATTCTGAGATTTCCACTGAAATGTCCTCATAGACATGTGCCCTGAAAAGACACATTTATTAATTAACAGCCAAGGCTCTAAAGAAAATGTCTTTCCCTTGTTTTATAAAATGATCCAAACTAGAGCAGACCTTTCAGTCTTGGGTAATGGCATCTGCGAGAGCATCTGTGGTCATAATTAAAGGGCTGACTTAGACAGTAGATGATTTAGGTGTAAACTTACTACAACTATAAAAATGTGTATTTCAGACTGGATGTGAATATATCAAATTAATTCGACAAAACATCTTAAACAGTAGCAGGCCTGTTACTGATGTTTCAAAGGAAACATCACAGGAAACTGGGGCAGGGGGATGCATTCTAGAGAAAGGCTCTCAGATAAGCAGATAACCTACCTGCAGCTTCACTGACCTTCTGCATTCTACTTTGGTGCCACCTGCCACCCTATGGAGGTTCAAGGGAAGTGAGAACAATTGGGAGCTGCTCACAGATCCACTGAGATCAGAAGCCATACCTTATACTTTGGATCTCCTCAGTGCCAAACGGCTTCCCACACTGAGAAGGAGCTTATTACTAAATACATATTCAATGGGTGACTGTTTCAGTGGGGCTTTAGTAGCTTTACTTTTCCAGGTTTCACAACCTGGTTGTCAGCCTTCATAAATCATTTATATCAGTGTCTTGGCTGTAAATGTGTGGATCTTAGGGTTCTCTGAGTGCCTGAAGCTCTTTTCATAGGCTTTTACTACAGCCGTTCATTAGATATCCTAAAACAGGTTTTCCTTTGCTGAAAACAAACAAAACATATTCTATAGATTCCATTACCTAATGGAGACCAAAAGCCCCTAATAGGGCCCCTAATGAGGCTTCCCCGATATTTTGTGCTTACTTTTATATTCTCACTTCCCTCCAACCTTACCTTTTAGTCTGAGAAGACCTAATTAGCCATGCCATTCCCTCTCTGTGGGATGTCTCCCTCCTCCATATTATCAGGCAAAAATGCCTTTCATGGTCCTGGGAAGGAGCTGCCTCTGGGAGCATCTCTGCCACCACTCAGTCCAGAAGTGGCATGAGCAACAGATGGTGAGAGGACCAGGACTTTGATAGGCTGCATGAAAGAAAGGCCTGGTGGGGCTTAGCACCAGGAAAGAAAACACAGCTTTATCTAAAAACTGTGTGAGAGTTAAATTAAAGCAAAAAGGGGTCAGTATCAAGCCATCAGGACAGAGGAAAAGGGGGTGACATCAAGGGGGATTATGCAGAAGTTTAAGCTGTGTTACCACCAGGGAAGACCACCAGGATCAGGGCAAGTGGTTTCAGGGTAGGCTCTGGTTGAAGGAGGGTAGCAGCTGCTGCAGACAGGCCTCTGGCCTTTAACTGATATGGATTTACTCCAGACCTGCATTTTAAAGGAACATGATACCTTGTGGGCTGTTGTAACCTTCAACACTTGCTAGAACATTCAGTCCCCTCCTGGGCACCGTGTACTTCTAGAAGCACAGGTCATGCCCAGGTATTCTTTGAGATGTGTGTATGACATCTCTCTCCTGCTCTATTGGAAGGTCCTGTCTGGAAGGTGCAGCTTGCTCCATACTTGTCTTTCCACCTTCCCCATAGCTCTCCCACCCCATGTTCACCAACACGGAAGTTCCCAAGACAGTTGGTGTTCAAAATGGTTTTATTGAAATAATGAATAAATCAATGAGTAAGTAAGTCACTTGTAATATAAGAATCTTAATATAGAATCCAGTAATATGGATAAAGGTGGGCTTAAAAATATGTCTTGCAGGGCTACATTAACTGAGTAACTGCTACATTTTCTTAAGCCTGCTAACAATGAACTTGCCAAACAAGTACATCTGAAGTCTACGGACTTGTAAATGAATGTAACAGTGTCCTCAGAAACATTACCTCCTGCAATGTGAAATATTGAATAGAATGACTACAGCAAAGTTGGGGTTGTGACCAGCTCTGCTGGACATGAGCTTTAGCTTTTCTGAGCTTCAGTTTCCTCCTCTGTGAGATGGAGACAATTCCCTGCCTTACCTGTTTCCCAGAGGTTTTTGGAAGGATAAAAAAAAATAATATCTATTGAGATTTCTTGGTAAATTTTCACATCATGCAAATATTACACTTTATGTTAACTAATAAATACATCTATTTAGAGGAGCATGAGGGCCTATTATGTGGGTAATGATTCTTTGATTATTTGCCATTTTTAGATCTTTGCAAGATTTGCAGGAAAAGTATAATTATTGCCTAGGTTTAGTCCTATTTTGTCTTTTATTGATTGTATATCTCAGCATATTTGAGGAGAAAAAAAATCAGAAGGCAATGAAGCATACAGATGACAGAAAGGAAAATTTGGGGGTATTAATTACACTAATAGTTAATGGAAGTATATATTAAATGCAATTAGATTAAAATATAGACATTTTGATAGATACACTCACTTTTTATAGTGAGTATATTCTATTTTGTAATATTAAATTGGAAAATTTTATAACTTTTTTCTTTTTTCTGTTATTTTCTTTGTTATGATTTCTATTATCATATCTCACTACCTAAAACTCTAAATTCTTTCTGAACTCAGTATTTAAAAAAAAAAACTACTCCAAGAAATATAGCATTAGAATTTTTGCCTCTTCACCTGCAAAGTAATATTTCATCTTCAAAGTTACAATTTACCTTTTCAGAATTAAATCATCTGGGTAGATGAATAGATAAAATGAAAAATTAATGACCACTTTATTTCTTTTTGCTTGGTAGATTCCCCTGTTACCTGTGTTTCAGGGAGCCAAATTATTTGTTAGTCTCATGTCCTGGAGCTATAGTTAACTAACACATCCCTTAGGCAGGCTGTGTAGTACAAAACCTGATGCAGTATCAAGAGATCTGGATTCTAGACCCATTTTTCATTTTAATTACTTTTAATTAGTTTTTCATTTAACTACTTAGCTTGCACAAGTCACCTTACATCTCTGAACTTTAGTTTTCTCCTGTTTAAAAGGAGAAGGTTTGTGCCTTGGCCAGTGTGGCTCAGTTGGCTGGAGTGCCATCCCATACACCCCAAGGTTGCAGGTTAAATTCCTGGTCATGGCACAGGGCACATACGTAGGTTGCGGGTTTGATCTCCAGTAGGGGGTGTGTACAGAAGGCAACCAATCAATGTTTCACTCACGCATGTGTTTCTCTCTGTCTCCCTCCTTTCCTCCCTTCCTCTCTCTCTAAAAGCAGTGAAAAGAAAATGTCATCTGGTGAGGATAAAACGAGAAGGTTGGCAGAAATCAGAGTCATAGGCATGAAGCTATGCAAATATGTTTTTTGGGCAGGAGTAATGCAGTTAACAATGATAGTATTACCAAACAAAAGTTGGGTTCAGCATCCCGTCAACAAACACAGGTATAAGACAAAGGTTGATGGGGAAGGAAAAAGGTCTTTATTAAGATGTTTCACAATTTGGGAGGATGAGAGACTCCCCTGTTACAGGCTCCTCTGTTCCACAAAACACAGAAAACCCAAAAAGGACTGAGACCCAAAACCATGCCCGGAAATCCCACTCTATCCTTATCTGTGCTTCAGAGGACAAGGCTGCTAGGTGGACCGTTCTCCGGCTTCAGGCTTCTGGGAGTCTGTGTGCGAGGCCAGCCCTGCCACTTCCATGCCATGGCCACATCACACATGAGGGGCCCTGGACCACTGCCGACTGCTGCAGCTGGTTGTGCAGAGGCTCCGACCACGGGCCATGGATCATAGAAGATGGGAAGGGGTGAGTCTCTGCCCTCCCTCTGTTCAAATCTTCCTGCCCAAGCTTCAGTGCGCTCTGGAAGGGTTCAGTTCCCCAGCCAATCCCATCCGTTTCCCAGGCTAGACTGAGAGGTCTGCACCTCCCTCCGCCACCGCATTAACCTTTAGGTACACATACCTCTGTGTCCTATGGTTTCCTCTTCATCGGGAACCAGAAGAGTGTAGGAAGGAGGGCTTTTACCTCTGTCAGTTGCCTTCTCCAGCCTTGTGCAGACTTTGTATAAGGCCTCCTCCCGCGTCTTTGCCTGCGGGCGTGAATCAGTCCTCACACACCGCTAGCTCAGTTACTGGGGCAACGTGCATCTGCCCGTGCTGCTTCTGGCGTTGCCTGTGGTCCCTCCCTTACTCTGGACACCACACTGGTATCAATGGGGCTTGTGTAAAATTACAGTTATCACCTCTAAAGTATTTTTAACGTATTTTTTATTGTGTGTACACTGACAAAGCAAACTGCAGGCTAATTCAAAAAGCCACGAGTTTTAACCCTCAGAATTAGTCATCTCTGAACATATTTTGAGCTTTATAATTCTGTAATATTCATCACCTATATTAGTCAGCTCGGGCTGTCACAGCATAATACCAGGGACTGGAGAGCTTAACAACAGAATTTATTTTCTTACAGTTTTGGAGACTGGAAGTCCAAGGTTAAGGTATCAGAGGGTTAGTTAGGTCTGGTGAAGACTTTCTTTTTGGCTTGAAGATTGCTTCCTTATTGTCTTTCCTGGGGGTGTACAGGTGGAGAGACAGATATTTCTCTTTCTCTTCATCCCATAAAGCTACTATTCCCCTTGTGAGGGTCCTAGCAGTATAAGCTAATCTAACCCTAATTACTTCTCAAAGGCCTCACTTCCAAACACCATCAAATTAGGGGTTAGGGCATCAAAATATGAATTTGGGGAGGGCAAGTATGTTTAGCCCATAACATACCCTATTCAGTGGTTTGTCTGAAAATCTTGGAAAGGGTTAGCTATGTAGTTAAAGGTTCTAAAGAACTCAGAGACATTTTCCTTTGATAGTGGATGATTAAGAAATAGTAAAAGCTTTCATATATCTAGAGATTATGTAGAGCATATGAGCTCACTTTTTTTGTCTTTATTAATGAAAGAAAAGGAACTATCTTCCAAAATTAAATAGAAACAGATTTAGGATCTATGAAAGAAAAATATCTAGAAGTTAACCTAAATCTACAGATTAGAAAAGAATTACACAATTTTATTCTAAGATTTTCTACTAAAAGACAAAGTGCTTTTTCCTCATTTTTTCCTCTTAAAAAAGTGCAAAATAGTAATTCAAGTATTTATCTAACTAGCACTTTTGGTTTCTCTTGTTATCAATAAGGAGATATTAGCTAAATTAATTCTGGATTCTTCAAGTAGCTTACATTTAATTGTAAAAAGGATAATATTTTACTCAGTTGATTTCAACACAAACTCATTTTATCAATGATGTTATATTCAAATGTCTAAGTTACTTTCCAGACATATTTTTACTGTACTAATTTAGACAACAGAATTGAGGAGTATGGAACCAAAAATATTTCATTGTTAAAAAACAGACTCATAGACATAGAGCTGACTGGTGGTTGCCGGAGGGGAGGGAGGTTGGAGGGCTGGGTAGAAGAGGTGAAGGGATGAACAAGTACAAGCTGGTAGTTACAAAATAGTCATGAGGATACAGGGCTTAGAATGGGGAATATAGTCAATAGTGTTGTGATGACTACATGTCAGGCAGGTGCTGGAGATATGGGGCAGGGACACTTTGTGATGTATGTGATTGGCATCTGGGCTGTACACCTGAAATTGGTATGAAATAATGTTGAGGGTAAATTGTAATTGAAAAATAATACATACATATACATATATACATATACACATGTATACACACACATACATACATAAAATAAATAAATAAATGAATAAATAACAAATGTATCTAAGTTTCCATCACATGGAAAGTAACTTAAAAGGAAATGAAACTTTTATATTCACCCTAGGGAGTAGGTTGTAGCTTTATCCTGATTCATTAATTCTCAGTTCTTACTTACCTAGAAAATGTGTTCATTATGTTACTTGCATTTGAAATCCTGACCACAAAAGGACTTATATCATGTAATTTTCAGAATCCTCAGTCACATTGAGTAAGGCAGAGTCTTAGAACTCTGCTTGGAATTTCTCAAACTCAGTTTCATTTTGACAGAGATTGATGAGTCATCTCAGTTTGTTTAGACTGGTTCAACTTTTTCATATAAACAGACTAATGGGAGATATGATTGTCAGCAGTAGTATTTAAATGTTTGAAATCCAAGTATTTTTAGAATATTTTACTATTTTCATACACCAGCCAATATCTGTGTTCTTGGATATTTTGGTTTGAGCTTGCCCACTACCTTTTTTCCGGTTGGTTTTGTTTTGTTTTTCAATATTCTTTTGTTTGTCATTTGTTTTGTTCTGAACCAACCACAGGCAGTGTTGCACATTTGCATCCTTTTCTGCTACAAGGTTACATACCCTTTGGAAGGAAGCAGGTACTTCATAGTCATTGAGTTTGTTTTGGTTAGAATAAAGTGAGATTATTTTTGGCTTGGGTGTGTTAATTGTCCTAGGCAGTCTCTTAAATGGATTTCTGGAATTATTTGTTTAACAAGCAGGAGGCTGAAGGAGTAGAGATTCCCTCAATACCAGAATTCCTGTCTACTCCCTACTGTTTTGTGAATTGTAAAATCAAAAGGATAATGAAACTGATTCTACTCTTCTATTAATGGAGAAATAGGAATGTAGAAATAAAATCAGATTGTTGTATTTATAAATCTGTGATTTTAGGGAGGTGAATGTCCTGGAAGATGAAAAATAGTTATAAGTAAGAAAAGTGAACCATGAACTTCAAAGTAACCAGCTACCTCTACCTCTCCACACAACTCAGTAACAATCACTCCCTTTTGCAGGCCAGGGTGTTCCCGCTGGTTCGTCTCTCATCGTGAGCCAATAATTACAACATTTCATTCTTATCATTTTGACCCCTGCCATCAACAGAGGTTTTTTTTGTGTGTGTGTCTTATTCTAGTTTCTTTTTTTTTTTTTTGGAGGTTAAAAATAAATTATGTCACCCATTTAACCTACTTCTTTTCCAACCAAGAACTTTAGCTGTCAAAAGCCAAGGACTGGGCTTTTCTCTGTGTGTGTGTGTGTGTGTTTACTTCATAATGCTTAATAGACTACAGAGTACACCATTAATAAATGGTCTACTTTCTGTTAATAACTTAATAGCTTTCTGTTATCTTCACAAAATCAAAAGAATAAATCACCTCTTTTTTGTTTTGGTTGAGAAAAATAAGAAATAAATAGATGGAATATTTAGAGGACTGAAGTATAAATTATGCTCCTATTTATTTTATTGACAAAAGAAGGAAATTTAGAAAGACTTGACCTATAAAGAATGTATTCATGATAAATAATCCATTGTTGTAGGTATATGGTTTTATACACTATATTCTTGTGACAGTACTTTAAAGATGTTAGATTTAATATGTTTTATTTATTTACTCATTTAATTTTATTTTAAGCAAATATATACATGCCTGTAATTCAAAAGGTCAAATAGTTCTGTTACAAAAATGAAAAATTAAAGTAGTTCTGTAACGTTGACCTCTATTTGCCCCTCCTCAAAGTCAACTACTTTCAGTTAGTATAGCTGATTATGTTGTTTTTTAAAACCACATCTCCAGAAAATATATTTTGTTTGTGACTTCTTATATGTTGAGTTAAGCATTACCTATTGCTTTTCCAGTATGAATAAACAAGGATTTAGCTTTCCTCTCACCCTGCCCTCTCTATGTAGTACGCTCCTCATTTCCCCATAGTGTTATTGGTGTAATTTTATTAGATCAGTCTATTCAGTGCTTATAATTAAATTAATAAGTATAATTACTAATAATGTAAATATTTTAGAGACAATATTTCAAAATTATGTTTAATTTCATGTTATTTGTTATTTTTAAAGATTTTTTTATTGTTTTTCTATTATAGTCATTTCTAATTTTTCCCCTTTGCCCTCCTCCATCCATCCCACACCCCACTCCCACAGTCAATTCCCACACTGTTGTCCATGTCCATGGGTCTTTCATTAATGTTCTTCAGCTAGTGTCTTCCCCTTCCTTCCAACAGCATACCCCTACCACCTGCCCTCTGGTCACTGTCAGTCTGTTCCATGTTTCCATGCCTGTGGTTCTATTTTGTTTGTTCGTTTATTTTGTTCATTAGATTCTTCTTATAAGTGAGATCATATGGTATTGGTCTTTCGCTGACTGGCTTACTTCACTTAGTGTAATATTCTCGAGTTCCATCCATCCATACATCAAATTAAAAAGCTTCTGCACAGCTAAAGAAACCACCATCAAAATGAAAAGGTAACCAACTGTGTGGGAGAACATATTTGCCAATGACACATTGGACAACAGCTTGGTCTCCAAAATATATAAAGAACTCATACAACTGAACATCAGGAAAACAAACAATCCAATTAAAGAATAATATAAATGTTTTTGAAAGGCTTAGCATGTGTAGTAAATTATGATAGTTTCTTTTTCCATGCAACATTTTATTGTCCCTGGCATTGTTAATTTTCTAGATTTTTTCCTTTGTTTTTATCTTCTCAGCACTATTTTTTTTCCCATTGATTGAATAAATGTTTTCTCAAAATGATCAAATTTATCAGTTTTATATTTCAGAATAACTCTCATGGGTACTTCTGGCCTTCTCGATCTGGACTCAGTCTCTGTATTTCTATTTCAATTTAGAAGTAACAAAATTGAGTTATATGAATTTGGCTGCTCATGCTAGCTTGAGAGTAGGGTGATCTATCTGGGCTGTTCAGTTGGGAAACTTTTCATGTCAACATAGTTGGATTTACCAAAGAAGACTTTGACATTTTTTGTTTGGAAGGAGAAAACTTGATTGTCAGTCTTCTGAAAACTGAGTAAGGGCAGAAGGTGAGGGGTTTCAGTATTCAGTATGACAATGGTCAAGCAATCTTCTTATCCAGGCTTTGGCCTTCTGAGGCTTTTTATCCTCCAGTCTTTGACAGAGACTGGAGCCTGAGAGTGAGCAAGCTGGGGTCTGTCTGGTTTGTAAACACACTCTGGGCTTCTTCTAAGCACATCCATTTCTGCCATTCAACCCCCTGCCAGAGATTCTGTGATGACACATTAACCCTTGGTTTTTGCTGATTTCACCTTAGAATTTAATATTCTCTTTGGTCTGTTCAGTCCTCACAGCTTCAAAAATCATGACACTATTCGGTTCTTTTCCATGCTTTTAATCTTTAACAAAGTTTTTGATGAGGTTTTAGAAAGAAGTAGAAGTATATTCAAGCACCTACTCTGCAATTTTTATTTGGAAGTTTAACTAATATATGTTTGTTACACAAAATGCCTTGCTAAGTGAAGTATGGATTTTTTTTTTTTTACCAAATTTGTACAGTGTTTTTCTTTCATGTGTTAGCATGCTTTGTGTACTTAACAGGACATCAAGTGAAGTAAAAACAATTAGGCATAAATGCTTATACTAATTTTTAATTAGTATACTTGTATATTATTTAATTAATATACTAGTATATTTCTATACTTAGTAATACTATACTAATCTTGCAGATTTTCAATAGAAAATTTAACAATACTCATGAGAATGCTTTGTACATGCCTGGACCCATAATGTAATCAAACAGTATTGGAAATGGAAGGAACGCAGATCATCCTGGTCCAACTCCTTCATTTTGTATATAAGTGTAGTTAAGTGTCAATGAGCCTCACCCAGTAGGTCATACTACTATTACAGGAAATTGAAAGCCAGTGCTAGACCCATTCTCCTGACTGGCCAGGTTGCCTCCACAGATTGTGCATGGGTCTTAGTTATTAGCATGGAATTCAGGTTAAAGAACAAGTTTCACTTAAGTGGTGTGAAAAAGACTTCAAGCAAATGTGTAAAAGAATGTATTATAAGAAGAAGATCTAGTTATAGGCCCCAATTCGCCTTGATAATTTGAATTCTGCAGGTGGCCAGTACTACCTCAAAATATTTAAATGTATGCATTGAATATTGTTATTGAAATGTTAGTCACATTAAGATTATTTCTCAGTGCTTAAATGTAAAAAAGGTACAAGTTCCTGACTTAACTCATAACTGATAAAACATTGGAAGGCAGTTTTACTCTTGATGCAGCTAGTCTTAGCAGGTAAAAAAATTATGCATAAGAAATTAGAGGTCATTTGATTTTGAAATATATATCACTTTAAACAAATTCAGTTTTACATAAGCATAACATTAGTTGTTTACATTGAAAAATGAATCCTATTCTGGAGAGAAAGCCTATCAATATCAAGCTTTCCTGCTGTGAGAGAAACTAAGTTGTATGACTGTTGAATATATATGTCGTGCACAAGAACCACAATATGACCCTCTGAATCCACCATTTTTCATGCTTTTATTATAAAGTTTTATTAAATTTGAGATTCTAAAATGGAATTAAATTGCAACACATTTGTTTTTCATGCAGGATGTAGCAAATGTACAGTCTCCTGAGGGACCAAAGAGGAAATGTGGATGAATAAACATAATTTCAGCAGTAGCTTTGCAGAGTTTTTGGGGGAGGAGACCCAACAAAGTGAAATCAAAAGTCTTCTTGACATGGCATCAGCTTTGTACATAATAGGCAATTTATTATAGTGCTGGTGATTATGGTTCCCTGTAAATATAAAGTGAGTACTCCTAGTGAGCTACAAAGAAGAAAGAAATCATTTGTAAAAAACAAAAGAGTTCCTTAGAAGATGTTTTAAGCAGACAGATCCACAAGAAAATGTAGTATACTTTGGAGAGGGAGGGGAATAAATGTGGATGTTATATTGATATTGTTTCTCTGTAGCAATGAGATGGTTAATATCCCCGGTCCTTCCAGTTGTTTTTCAATAGAAAACAACAAATTATTTTGAATTTTGAGTTTCACGTCTCATTTGTTACTTAGTGACTGTTATTGGAATGATTATATGACATAAAGTTTAGCTTCCTGATAAATGATATAGCAGTTGTTATAGAGGTAGCTTATTTAATAGCAGATAATAGTTAAAATCTCTGTTTTGCACAGGCTTTTAAGAATCTTACCTCTTGTACTCCAAAAGTGGGTACATTTTTAAAGATCTGTAATTACTTGCTATAGTGAGTTGGCCCAGCTCATTGCTATGCCTTTATATGGAGTGCATCAGGTAACTGAAGAATCACCCATCTGTGAAACTCAGAGAAACTGTTAAAAAATGTCCAGCCCATTTGTTCTCCTGATTGGGAAGTTGGTTGCGCAGCAGCTGTTTGCAGAGATACAGGTGAAACTTATGTAAATAATGCCATATTCCTTTAAAAATGAAATAAATCAGCTTCTACAGTCAGTATGTAAATTAGCATATTTATTCTTTCCCATATGCCAAATATACATCTCCCTTGTACATGTATGTAAAATAGGGGCTGGAGAAGAATTAAAGCTTCTAGCATATTGCATAGTTATGGGCAATATTCTGTAGAATCAAGCGTGTAGAAATTATTTTCCAAATATAAAAAAGAAATGTCAAAAAACTTTTATACTATTTGAACTGACAACTTAATTAGGCATAAGGCACAGAATTTAGATATAGGAGATATTACTGAAGGAAAATGATCTGTTGTCTTTTTAGTGGCTGTGAAAAAAAGATGGAAATATTAGAAAGCATCTCATCATTAGTTTACACCTCTAATAAGGCTGTGATAGAGAAAGAAAGAAAAAGCACACACATTTGTAAGGGAGTCAGATGATTTCTTACCTGACAGATTTTTATAACATGGTGAGAAATTAATTCTAATCACCTTGCAATGCTTATGCATTGTGTATACATTTAAGTCTAGGTGGTTCATAGACAGTTATATATTTAGTGTTTTTCCCCTCATGCTGGAATTTGAATATTCTATGTAAATTATGAGCCCTCTTAGGCAGAAATTGCCTTATATTACTGTTATGTTTCATAGTTCCCCTGACTGTATCCTCCAAATAGCATTCTGCAGAATTCTAACTTCGTAAATATGGCACCACAGAAAGTCTAGGCAGGTACCTTTTTTTTCTTAATGCAGGAAAAAATATAAAACTTTTCAGTTAAGAAGCATTTGGAAAGAACTGCACTAACATAAAGTCTTATTAATTCATTATTTATGGGCACACTCTTGTTTATACAAGTTAATGTAAGTGGTTTTGAGCATAGCTTTTGGAAGAATAATTTCTTTGCTAGCTGCTAAATGCTTATGATTCCTAGGATTTCTGGAAATGCAGCATCTATTTGACATGACTTTGTGACTTGAATCCTGAGCTCTTTTTCTAAAAGTACATTTATTTGTTTGAGACTGAAAATTTTTATAGAAGCTTTGTTGACATAAAATTTTACTCTTAAAAGTGTAAAATTTAATTTTTAGTACATTCAGAGTTGTGAAACCATCACTTTAACTCCAGACTATTTAATCAACCCCAAAAGAAACACTATATCATTAGCTGTCTTTCTCTATTTAATTATTTTTAATGAAAAAAAAGTCAACTAATTTAAATGCAGTTCATCTAGCTATTGTAAAATCAGGGATGTATAAAA
The DNA here is from genome assembly GCA_004027475.1 of Anoura caudifer. Lineage (NCBI taxonomy): Eukaryota > Metazoa > Chordata > Mammalia > Chiroptera > Phyllostomidae > Anoura > Anoura caudifer. The sequence goes on along the minus strand of PVKU01001864.1, from coordinate 186,174 downwards.
AGTTTGGTTGCCATGCTAACTCCTTCATATTCACTATCATCACAATGTATTTATTTTATTGGTGAGAGAGAAACATTGATTTATTATTCCACTTATTTATGCATTTATTAGTTGATCCTTGTATGCGCCCTGATTAGGAATCGAACCCACAACCTTGGCATATGGGGATAGATGCTCTAACCAACAGAGCTACCCAGCCAGGCCCATGTGATGACAATTTAGAGTGATTACCACCAAATGTGTTGCTAAATATGATGCTTTATATACATTTATAATGTTTTTTCTTTAATGTAGGTTTTAATATTTCTCTATAGGAGAAAGGATTCAGAGAGGCATCTATACGGAAGAAATGGCTAAAACTTTTAAAACTGTTTGCATTGCATGTTCCCTCTATTCAGAGTGTGTGTATGTATATATATAGTATGTCTAGTTTAGGGAAGGGAGAGGTTGGGGACTAAGATACTTGTCTTGCAGGTTTCTTAACAAGCAAGCTACTCTTTGTACTTACATATTATTTTGGATGGTTTCATTGTGGGTATGGAGATAATGAGGAACCTGAAGCTACTCCAGGACCACTGCACTGGCATTCATGCAAACATCATTATAAGGCTACATCGTGACCTATAGAAGGACAATTTAATGCTTTTCTTCCTTGGATTTAGGATTTCCAATGAATGCTCTTTCTACACTCAGTTTTTGAAGCTGCTCACTCTATTTGTATGGGGCCTCCTGATATTTTGAGTTTAATAAGTCAACTTGGATCTCCTGTGTTTTTCATTTTCATCACCCATCTCCAAGGCTGCAGCTGATGCTGACCACCTTTCTTCCAACCATGGCTGTGTAACTTTACCACAATTCCAAGCATTCCTTCCTAGAATTTGCCAGAAAGATTAGCAATCAGAGTTTAAGATTTCCCTGCTTCTCCCTTATGTGACCCTCACATGTATTAGCTATTTTGGGGGGGAGGGGGTGAGATTTTATTTATGAATTCTTTGTTGTTTTATTTTGTTCTCTTTTTCCCCAGAAATGTTCATTCTTGTCAATATTTTTAAGTTAGGGGGGTAGATTCCTTGAAATCAAAAGCCCTGCCTATATACGTTGCTTCAGTTGGTTGCAAACAAAGAGAGCTCCAGGCCTTAATAAATACCTTGGAATAAAGCAAATGAAATTTTTAACTGTGCATTTTCCAATCTTGTATTAGAGCCTAAATAAAGTGCTTCAAATTTACCTAAAGACTAAATATACTTTATTAGCTTATGAAGCATTTCTTATTTATTTGATTTTTTTTCTGGGAGAGCAACAATAAGTACAGAATTTATTTCCAACATGCAAAATAAGTTGCATCTTTCCATAAGCAAGCTTATAATTGGGCTCCTGCAGCCACACAGCTTCACATATGGTACTTAGGAGTCAATTAAAGCACCCTAACAAGCAATTACGGGTTTATTGTTTAATTCAATTTCCACAACTCATGCTGCTCCACTCAAAAGTTGTATATATGTCAGTCAGCATATAATAAGTACACACTTTATTCAAATGCTAGTTTTGAAAAATAGGACTTTCAAATACTATGCTCTAAACATTGTGTTCTGCACATGGAGAGAAAATATGAAGGAGAAAATGAAAGTACTTGGGGAATGGAAAGAACTTGCTTTTACCTCTAAATAGAGTTGGTGTGATAATAACAAGGAAAAATGTCTCTCTGTTACTTACAATGATCACAGAAACAGAATTGCTAGGATATTCACTGAGGGAGCATATATGGAGTCATTGCTTGGTTGAGCTGAGGTGATTCGAGTCCAAAGGGAAAAGGCTTGGGCCTTTAAATGGAAAAGTAGGCTTAGTGAGGCAGGGGTGAATTCAGTCTCCATGCTTGGAAACTACCATGCTAGGGGGCCACCTTTTCTGTTCCCTTTATGTTACCATGGCTCCCCCCACAAATGGGGGCTACTTAGTGAGAGGGTTAGAACAGTTCTTCCCTCTCCTCTGCCACCAGAATAACTAGGCATAGACAAGTGAGGGAGACTATCCCACACAACATCCGGTGCCCATATTGATGTGCATCCCGATTCCGCCGGCTCTTGGCTCTGGAGCATGGGGTAGGGTATGGGAGTGGCTCAGGGCTGCCTGTACTCAAGGTGGACAGTTCAGAGCATGTCCCTGTAGTAGCATCAACAAAACATGCTTGCTGTGAAAGAAGGCATGGAGTCAGCCTTCTTTTCCAAGGCATAGAACTTTCTATTACTTCTACCTGTTCTCATGTCCTTCCCAACTCCAATATTTCTCTGAATATTGAAGATATATCAGTTTCTATTCAGAACTGAGATTTTCCCTTTGGTCATTTATGAATTAAAAAATTGAGTCCTGGCTAGCGTAGCTCAGTGGATTGAGTGCTGGACTGCAAAGCAAAGGGTTGCCAGTTCGATTACCAGTCAAGGCACATGCCTGGGTTGTGGGCCAGGTCCTCAGTAGTGGACATGCAAGAGGCAACCACACATTGACACTTTTCTCCCTTTCTTTCTCCTTCCCTTCCCATCTTTCTAAAAATAAATAAATAAAATCTTTAAAAAAATTGAAGCATGATAGTTGGAAGGAAGAAAGTGGCTTTGTGCTTTACATGGCTCAGACTGACCCAAATACTGGTATTTGTCATTGGAATGCACTTTTGTTTAGTGTAGATGTACATTCTTAATTATGCTTGGTCTTCAATAAGAAATAAGTCCACCAGTCTGCTTTTTTCTAAGGACACCCCAACAGGGTGTGTGGAGAACAGTTCTAAAGGTAATTAGAAACTGAGGCAGGGTAATTGAAAATGGACTAAACAAAGCAAGACACACCAATTGTGAGCACAAGGAATAGGGAAGTCATAGTAAACTTGTGTCAGATCTGCCTTTCTTCCATTATGGGGGTAGATGAAGCAGTTTTGGTTCTTATTCTAGTGGATGAGGCAACGCCTCAGGGCTAGGAAGAAATACCTGCCTTGTAGGCTCAACAACAGCCCCCCAAAATGCCCAGTTTCTAACTCTCAAAACCTTACCTTACAGGACAAAAAGGAACTTTGCTGGTGTGATTAAGTATCATGAGGTGGGAAGGTTTCCAGGTGGGTCCAATGTAATCACAACAGCGCCTATAAAAGGGAGGCCCTGCGGTGACGAAAGCAGAGGGACGGAGAGACTGGGGGGGGGGGAGGAGGCAGGGCTACACTCTTGGCCTTGAAGCTGGAGACCATGCTAGGTACGAAGGGTGCAGATACCCTCTGGAAGCTGAAAAGGCTCTCCCCATCAGAGGGAGCCAGCCCTGCTGACACCATTGTAGCTCGGTAAAACCAATTTTGGACTTCTTACTGCCAAAATCGTAAGAAAGCAAATTTTTGTTGTTTTAAGCTGCTAAATTTGGGGTAATTTGTTACAGTGGCAACAAGAAAACAATAATACCCCCAAAATAGGCTGGCACTGAAAAAAATCTCATGGGGCATTCCCAATAAAAGCATACCTCAAAGATATTGCAGGTTTGGTTACAGACCACTGCAATAAAACGATTCATAATCTTTGTGCTGGTGGAGGGTCTTGCTTTCAATTTGTTAAAAAAAAATTCTGTGAAGTACAATAAAGTGGAGCACAATAAACTGAGATATGCCCTTAATGAGGGACCAACACAGAGTTATCCAGCAGAGCATGTAAGTCCCTCAGCACCTAACACCAACTACCCCCCCCCCCCCACTCCATGGTGGGCTTAAAGGAATCCATCAGCTGTATTTAGTGGCAGTCACTTTCTAGGAGACACATAGGCACACAAGCCATTCACAGGCTCAGCACTACTGAGCCACTGCACCTACTGTGAAGTATGAGTATGACAGGCTTTATATTTCTAATACTTTAAAAATTCCTCCCAATTTATATCCTTAACCCAATCAGATTTCCCTCTCTGCATTCTGATTGTCATTGTGGCATCAGAGAGACAGGGATAAATTCCACTTCAGGTAGGAGATGGATATGATGCAGGGAAAGTCTTTCACACAGAAAGAAGGGGGAAAGAAGTCTGCTTTTCTTGCCAGGGCGGTGATGGGAAGGAAAAGGGAAGAGACTGGGAGGGTGGGGGAAAGGGGGAGCAGAGGGAATGTGTGTTGTGCTTTCCCCTGACTCAGGGCTAATGTTCCAGACATGGGGAGTTAGAGGAAAATGAAAAAAGCTGAAGTGTTTCTGCTCCATATCTTCTTTGGAGCTCTGAGAAGAGATGGGGCCCCAGTTCAGAAGGAGTACCTTAATGCCTCCTTAGATGCTCCCTGAGTTTCCTGTGTTATAGAGACTCTCTAGAAGTTCTTTCTCCCTTGCCCCAGGGAAGGTGTGGTACTTGATGCTGTCTGGCAGGCTTACCAGGCGCGCCTACCCTGGATCTCTCAGGACTCGGATGATGGAGCCCCAGCTGTGTGTTCCACACCAAGGCAGGGTGAGACCTCATCATCCAGAGGACTATGGCCCCTGAGCAGGCTAAGAGGGAATTGTTGTGTTTTTCAGTCTGAGATGAGCCTGGAACAGTGAATGTCAGCAGGGCAAGCAGTCACCAAATTCACAAGGGCCACTCTTCTCGGATGCTGGCAGAAACCCAGACAGCTTCAGAAGCTCAGACCATTATGCAGATTTGAGACCCTTGCTGGCAGCCAAAGACACCCAGATGCCATCCTGGAGAGGAAACAAGGAAGTGATTGAAATAATGAGACTGTGTGTTTACTTAATATATATATATGTTTACTTCCTATTTAAATGATACTACACTATGGTTTCTTTCTTGGCCATAGTGGCCAAGACTGAGATAGTGTTAATTGCCATTTGTCCCTTTCTTGATTGCCTACAGGAAGGGAGTGTTAAGGATAAGTATGAGAGTCTTTAATGAAATAATTGGGGTGGAGTACAATTCTGCACTTAGACTCAGCACGAGATGGGACACTTGGTCTCTGTGCCTTGGAGGGCCCTTCTCTGGCCTCCTTCCAGCTCTCCTCCTTCCCATGGTGAGGAGTCCCACTGGAGCCCATGCTCCCCCTCCTGTCCCCCTGCCCTGCAGCATGCAGGCACCTCTCCTCTGAGGGAAGCTTGCAGTGCCTGTGTGTACACCCCCAGCGCAGAGGGTATGGGTGTGGGGATGGGGGCTGGTGTGTGAATTGAGCTTTGGGGACTGACTACAATGTGAAAGAAGGTCCCTCAGAGGGTGGATACATCTTTGACAAGGGACCCAGGGCTGGGCCCACTGTCCTTGTGCTGCCACATTCCAGTCTGAAATTCCAAGACATCTAGAATTTATATTGAAAACTAGCTTTCCAAGACAATATGAAGATACACATGTATAGATAGGAGAACCATCTATTACACATTTATTAATTTCAGGTATAATTTAACTCTTTAAACTAATTTGTGACTTCTCATGTTCTAACACTGGACCCCATACATATTAGGGGCAACCTGGCATAGTGTCATTAAGTTAGTAACCTCACTACACAGATATGGAACATGTAATTGTAAGCACTGCAAGTCTAAGCAAAGGGGAATTGAAGAGTCCTACACGTGTGCATAATAAGGGCAGGGAGCCAGCCAGCCACATTGCTTGTTTCTCCACAGGGGCATGTGGTGTGCCCGGCCCCTGGCTGGCTCATGTCATCTGCACTGGGCACATGCTACTCATCTTCCTGTATCTCCTCAGATGGCTCCTCTGACTTCCCAGTGCCTGAGGCCCCAGCACTGCACTCTTACAGGACGCTGACTGCAATGGAATTATATTTTTGTTTTCCCTCTGTGTGTGCAAGGTCACTAGGGCCTGACTTTAGAACACGTTGTCTGAACGTTGATTGAGCCGAGCAGTTGCTGCCCACCCTCTCCGCTCCTTGACGTGCATGCAAACTGAGTTCTGTGCCTGAACTGAAACAGTTCACAATCTCAGGATAGAAAGCTAACAGCCCTTCTGTCTTCCTAGCATGTCACTTCCATTTCCTGAAGATCATGACCTCTTGAAAGGAATTCTTCCTGCTCTTTCTTGTCAACTGTTAGAGTTGAACTCTGGTCAGGAGCAATTTAGGAACAGTAGTGCGGGTGCGCTTGGTGAAGGTGACAAGCGTGGGCAGATCTGAAACAGCAGGCCCCATCGCTTATTTAGTCTTTCCAGGCAGAAATTATAGTTTCTTATGATAAGGCCAGCAACCCCCACTCTTTTCATGTCATAACTGAAAAGGCGGAAGACATATCCTGGTGTGTCTGACTATCGTAGCGTAGAGGTGACAGGGAGTAGAAAGACTAGCCATGTAGTTATAGTTAGTAATCTGAGAATTTATACAAGTATTTGCTTTTTTTCTTGTATTAAATTTTCAGATAATCATACATTTTGTGTCAGGGTATTTTTTCCCCATGCTGCTAGAATTGAAATTCAGATAAGGAGGGAAAGCAATTAGTAACTCTTTCCCCCTTTGTGGTGATTCTTTCTCAGGGCTCAGTGTGTCTAGTAATTCAGGGAAAGATGAAGTAGCTGAATGCAATTCTCCATGTGAGATGTGTTACCAAACACTATGAATAGGAAAATTGACCTCAGACTTCACAGAGGTTTTGGAGGGCTCCCTGTGACTCTAACATACCCACTTACCAGGTAACTATTCTTGTCTGAGAGCTCTTGTCCAAGTGGCCAGGCTCAACCCCCTGCTTCTCCACCATTCCTTAACAAGCACACCCAGCTGTCCCAGGCAGCTGCCCTACAAGCCTTCTGCCCAGCACTTAATATAGCTACATTTCAAACAGCTCACAGTAATGAGATTGTTTTGGAAATATTTGAACGAACTTTACTTGGGAGTACAATTTTCCTCCAGAAAAGATGACTATTTCAAGTTTAATAAATAAAATATAATTTAGCATTAAAGAGTCAATTCCCTTAAACAATTCAGTTCAGGTAGAAATATATGACAAGAAGGGTCAGTAACAATTGCCTCTCTCTTTCCTAATGGAAAGACCTTTCCCACCAGTATAGTAGTTTGTTAAATACTCAAAAGCACCCAAAAAGACCTTTTCTCTAGACTGTGGCCTGCAAGTGGTTTGCTGTGATCTGAAAGGCCCAGGCCTTGGAATTCAACAAAATAGCAGATGTCTGACAGATAAATTCTCTGTAAGGGCTTATTTTTTTCTGCCTGCATGTTACACATCCTTTCCATTCAAGGCTGAAGTGCCTACTTGTTTCTTCTGTGCCACATTTTCCCCATTGGTTATCACTACAGCGGAAACAAAAATACCTTCTATATCTGTCTACCTGCCCACCACTGCCACTGCTCTAGTGGCCTCCTGGAAGCTGATTATTTATATGTACATGTACATGTGTGCACACACATTGCTTTTTTCATTTGTCACAGTTCTTTACATATGTATTTTGTGACCAAGTAAGTGGATAAATGGATGAATAGATCAAGTCCTGTAAGGTCTATTAGGGCTGAAGGTGCAGGTGATAAAGATTTATGTATATAAACAAAGTCTAGTGCCTAGACTAGACCATCATGGTGGGGGAGAGAACATGTCCTTAACAAGGTTCATTCCTGATCCCAGGTTGTAAGATAGGTCTTCTGATTTGTGCTTACTACTCTTCAGTAGAGAAGACCAGATGGTTCTAATGTTCAGAATAGCTTTGACAGATGCCCCTAAATATTGCCTAGAGGTTAAAATCCTTGTGAAGTCAGCTTTAGCACAGAGGGGCATAGTGCCTGTTTCTACCAGATATGACCACCTTAGGAAGTGAGGTGTAAAGATGTAAAATTGGCCAGCACTCTTGTACAAACATTCACTTTCCTTCCATTAAGCTCTTTGTTAAGTTTTGTTAAGAATTTTGATCTTGTTACTTCTGGGAAAAACTCCCTATAGGCCTTAGATTTCAGTTTCTGACTTTTCCTGGAATTGCAAGCTTATATTGTAGCCTAATTGTTGTTGACACCAAGCAGAATGCACAGAGTATCATTTGGAATTACAATATCCTTGGGAAGGCTGACCATGGAAGAAGCCACTGACTTCAGCATTGTAATTCAGATTAGGCTCCAGTCACACTCCTGTAGGGTCAAGAGAGTTTGGTGGGATTTGGAAAATTATTCCTCAATCAAGAATCAAGACAAGAGGTGATGGGTTCTTTTTTAATACCACTTCTTACATTTCATTTCCAGTAACTTTCTTAATAATGATATATAACTCTCAAGACATGTGTACTGATACACTAAGTGCTCAGTTCTATTCCTAGCACTTCATCGGCATCAATTTATTATATGATGTAGGTATTATTATCATCCCCATCATCTAGATTCCAGTAAGCTGAGTTTTAAAAGAGTTTACATAATTTTCCCTAGGTAACAGTAAAAAAATTGAGAATCACCATTAGTTCCATTTGACCAAGGTCTAAAATTTGATCAGCATACTCTACTAAAGAAGATCTCTGTATTAAGGAGTCTGTATACTTTTAATATTAATCACAGCACTATATTGTATGTAAAAAGTAACTAATATTTTTAAAATATATTTGCCTATAGTTGCCCTGTGGAACAGGCCTCTGCCTTGGGTTGTGCCTCTGGCTACCACTTATCTTTATTTTCTCTGTCTTCAGTTTTCATTTTCTTTTTACATGTATTTGTTTTCTTTGCTGGCTTTCCAATTCTGCAGACTTCTTACTTGCAATTTCTTCAGTGTTTTTCTACCCTTTACTAAGGTTCAATACCTAGTCATTCATCAAACATTTATTAATTAAATGACTGTTTTTATACTAGAACACTTCCAAGAAGAAAATTGCTTGATTTAACTTGTTGATATTTTGTTTCTAGTAATTTAGTGATTTTTAGTTAAATTTATTGGGGTAACATTGGTTGATAACATTATATAATAACCAGGTGTAAAAGATGATAATTTGATATTGGTATACTCTATTGTACGCTCACCACCCGGAGTCTAGTGTTCTTCTGTTACCATCAATTTGATCCTTTTGCGCACTTCACACTGCCCACCCACTTTCCCCTCTGATAGCCATTCTGTATGTGTAACTTTGTGTTTTTGTTTGTTTGGTTAGTTACTCCTTTCACACTTGAAAAGAAATCAGAATCTTGAACTTGAAGAAACCTGAAAAGCTTAATGCCTGAACCACACTGATGATTGTGTGATCTGTGTAGTGTGTCAATTGCCGCTCATCCTTGGGTTGCTTGATCGTCAGTAGTCACACAGAGTGGCGGTCTTAAGATTAATGTGGGTGTTGCTAACTTCATGCTACCATTTTGAGTGCATTATGTGGCTCTTGGAGACCTCTGGTGTCTCCATTAGACTAGTTTAATAAATCGTTTTGTACAGGAGTAATGGATCTGATTTGCTCTGCGTAGCTCTGTGGATGTGTTAAAGGCTTATCTGATATATTGGTTGATCAATGATGATTCTCAGTGCAGTGCCAGAATAAGGTGAAGGTTCAACCACAGTTTTCTCATCATCTTTACCCTTCAGATTCTGAGGATAGCCAAGGAAGAAATGAGGCATGGAGAATGAGTGTGTTTGCATATGTACCTAATAGGAAAACTATGGCTTCATTGATTTAAAACAAATTTAAAAACAAATATAAAGGATAATAAAAATTGACAGCACTTGCTGAGCCCTTAGTATGTATGAGACACTGTTTAGAATTCTCACAATTCTTTGTTATAGGTGTTCTTATTATACTAATTTCAAAAATGAGGAGACTAAAGCATAAAAAATGTAAGTAACAAATCTCGGTTCACATAAATCCCAAGTGTTTAGATTTGTGTTTGGATTTATGCCATTTGACAATAATGTCTTTTAATTCCAACATATGCTAAAGCTATTCTTTCTAAATCTCTTATGCATTCCTTTATTAATTGAAAATACTTGGATATAGACATTCAAAAATCCAGTGTATGCTACTTTAAATAGTTTGTAGAACTTCAAAATGTCATTTAAAGTTTATCATAGTATTCAAATTTTAGTCATTCAGTTTCTAGAATTTCTTTTGAGTATTGTAAATAATTTATTATTATTGGAAAAAATCCTCATTTATATATAAAAAGATGTTTAAATGTCACACAGTAACACTTTGTGGCATTATTTAAAATTCTTCATGTTTTTCAGTGCAATGCCATTTTGGAAAAAAACAATTGATTTGGCCTGATAAAAAGCCCCCAAATTGAATCCAAATTATTTATCTAAACATGCAATTCAAATAACATTTGTTTGTACCCTACTTAGGAAAGTATTTTACTATATTTTATCGGAAATATTAAATATTAAATATTCCCAATTAAATTTTCCAATAAAATTCCCAATATTCCTAATCAAATATTACAATAAAATACTCCCAATAAAATTATTTATATATTTCCAATAAAAATACAGCTGATGTTGGCTTTATGTGTGATGACTTTCATTCCCAGATGTGGTTAAACACGGAACTGTTCAAGTTGAATGAGTAGTCCCACCTGCCACAGTGCAGATGAACAAACTGGGAATTATTGTTTGTGCATCATTTTCACCTTAGCTAATTCCTTGGTCCTAAAACTTTAGGTAGGTTTGGCTTTCACCATTTTTTAAAAAATTGTTACTCAGACTGACTTGTCCTTTTTTTGTGCTAACAATAATGAAAATAATTCAGAATATAAGAATAATGAATAACTTGAAGGAACCCCTTCCCTATGTACACTAACCCTGTATTGGACTAGTTTATACAAAGAATTCTAACAATGTTGATCCTGAGCTGTGGCCTATTATTCCTTGTAACTTGGTAAATTTTAAGGAGCTATAGTAAAAAATGATCCTGCACTATGGTTTTTTTACAATGATGAACTCAGCAAATATCCATCAACACATACCATGTCCAAAGTCACCATGCCAAATGTGGGTGGTGGTGACCCTGGGGTAGCTGGGGCCATTACAGACAAAATAGCCCTGAGGTTCTCCCTCAGAGATGCTGATACAGTGTGTCTGAAGTCATGCCATGGAAGTTCTGTGTTCTCCTAGATGTCCACGCCTAGGAATCCATTTAGAAGAATGGTCTTCAAAAGTTAATATAAATGTGGCCAAAAATCTAATTTTTCTGTGGAAGAAATGTATAAAATCTTTGAGAGAATTTTACTGAATTTATGTGTCTCATGCTATTTTGTCCTATTTTTACTCTTAAATATTAAATATTAATCACATACCAAAAAAAAGAAGAATAGTTTTCAGCTGAGGGCAGTGTTTGGCAATATCTACAATAATGTTTGGTTTTCACAGCTGGAAGGGTAAGTGTACTACTGGTATCTAATTGGTAGAGACCCGAGATACTGCCAAAGAGTCTACAGTGCATAGGGAACACTCATGTACCCACATAAAAAATATTCAATCTAAAATATCAATAATGCCACCATGGCTGGTGTATCTGAGTTGGTTGGAGCATTGTCCCATAATCAAAGAGTTGTGGGTTCAATTCCCAGTCAGGACACATGCCTAGCATGCAGGTTTGATCCCGGTCTGGGCATGGGTGCTTGCAATCCCTGGTCCAGACTTGTACCAGAGGCAACCAACTGATGCTTCTCTCTGGCATGAATGTTTCCCTCTCTCTCTTTCTCTCTCTCTCTAAAGGCAATTTAAAAAAGTCCTCAGGTGAGTAATGTCAAGATTGAGAAATGCTGGTCTAGAGAATATAAAGATATATCCTTGGAGAGAGTCCATAATTAACCAGGGTGAATAAAAGATGCATAAATATATCATTTATAATTAAATCAACGATGCAAAAATCAAACAAAAAAAAGAAAAATTTTATAAATGTTTTACTTATTTTATGGTACGACTAGAGGTATTCTGGTTGAAAAAAGTGCATGAAAGAAACTTTGGAGAGTTATCTTCAATTGGTAGGATACCTGTAGTGGGAATTATCTGAATAGGTTATGTCTGTACTTGAAAAAAAGTTAAAATTTTTAACTATTCCTGAAATTTTAATAAGGAGGAAAAGTTTACTATTGACAATAGAAATTATTTTTAAAATATTGACTATGAATTGAAATAGGACCATTTCCCTAAGTGACATTTAAACAAGCAAACCTACAAGAAAATCTAGGAAGAGTTCAGATTATGTTTCCGTAGTATTTTTCATTTTGTCTTCATACTACTCACTGTTACAGGATCTCTTACCTAGTTTTCTATCACCTCTAGAGATCAGATGCTCACAGCAGTACATATATAATAAATTACTGAAAAATTATTTTGGGTGCTGCTAATGCAGGGTTGAATTAATGAGGTAACCAATGAAATCCTCAAATACCTCCACTGGCAACAATAAATATTTAATTTTCAGAGAGAAATAAGGGTGACTATGCTGAGCAGCTTTTGAAATCACAGTGATAACTAAATTTTCAAACATTGGGGGATTGTGCTATTTTTTGTCAAATAAATCAGCAGACTTATCTAATCAAAATAACAAAATAATCCATGTGTATTTTTTTTAGTTGTCTCATGCATCTCCAATAATAACCAGTCAGCAGAAATAACCGAATGCCTCAAGGGGACAAGTAACATGCCTCCCCTAGTACAAGAATGCACTGTCCCGTGTCGAGACGACTGCACCTTCACTGCTTGGTCCAAGTTTACGCCCTGCTCCACAAATTGTGAAGCAACTCGAAGCAGACGGCGACAGCTCACAGGTGAGATGTGCTTTTCATGTCATAGCTTCGGACCAGTGATGCACTCCTGAACTTATCAAGGACAGTGTGAGCTATAGAAAGAAAAGCCATTGTATCAGATCTCCGCCTCTCCCCACCCCTTCCTGCCATTAGATCCTCTGTGTCTATGCTTAGCACATCCTTTGTATTCAATTAATATTTGTGAAATGAGTGAAAGATGTATAGAACCACTCTGTAGCTGTGAAGTTCTTCTCTGTACAGCTTTATATTCTTTGTACAGGGTGGGGGAAAAGTAGATTTACAGTTGTGAGTACACAAAACAGTTTATTCTTGTGTTATTATTTATTATTATATGTTTTCCATACAAACTACTGTAAACCTACTTCTGACATGCGCTGTAGTCATACATGACAATATATGTACTGACTTGCCTAGAGTAGTTAATAGCTAAGTCTCTGGTGTCTGTCATGTCAGGATTTCAACAAGGTTGAAAGCAGCCATTGATTCATAAAGGACATCAAAGGTAATTTAACTAATATCATCATATTTTGCCATTGTCTTAAGAGCAATTTAGCATTTTAAAATTTTAGTAGTGTGAGGTAAAAATCAGGTTACATACATAGATTCTGCTTTTGTGGTATATTATTAATTACCGCTTCTGTTTGCATCAATGAAATGTAATGGAAATTAAAGCAATTACTAGTTTAATCAAGGTCTAGGAGCATTTTTTGCCTTAATATACAAATACTTGATTCAGTAATATATTTTACTACTTGTCTAGGTAAATATGTCAGAACTTCTCTTAACTGTACATGTATTTGCATATACAGAAAACTTAATTCAGTGAATGGAGAACCACAGGGAAAAATGCCAAAATAATCACTGAGATAATGAAATTGGTGTTGACATTGAAGAACTAAGCGCAATGACCATTCATTCTTACCAGCAGTTTAAGTACTAATTCCCCTGTTTTCAAGACCCCTTTGTTTGAATGTATTGCTTATTAGATTGTTTTAAATTTAACTCATTCTAATAGGTTTGCTTAATGGGTGAGAGCCTTTTACAGTACTTCTGCATACAAATCAGAAGCCCAGTCTTAAGTGTAGGGGAAACTTATAATCTCATACAGAAACATCAAATAAAATATGCTGTACATTGTGTTCTTTCTTCTACAAAAATCTTTGCATATATAATTTTATGCAACATTGTTTATGTTTCTAATATAAAACAGCATAATGGCATACAATGTATATGACAGGAATAATTTCAAATTCAGCGATAACTTTAGGGAAAATTGGTTTGCATGTTCATACATAATGCTTCAGAAGCCATTATCCTAGTTACCCTATATCTTTAAAAAGATGCATGAGACTCTCCTTTAGAGGGGGAAAAAAGTATTAATTACTGGCCAGTTTTTCTTTGTATTAAAGTGAACTAAGAAAGAAAAATATTAAAAATCCTAGGATATTTTTTTCATTTTACAACCAGCATAATTTGTTATGAATTGTCAAAACTTTAATAAATTTAATTTATTAAAAATACACTTTTTATGTGAATAATTGAAGAATTGTTGAACATTTTTCCTGAAACCTCTATATTAAGAATTACTTGAATTTCTTTTCTAAATTATTAACTGCTATGCTTTCAGCTGGCTAATTGACCTTTTGTGTATCTTAATTTCTAATTTACACAAAAACAACTGGTCAATTTAATGAAATATATGAGTTGTGCAAAAAATACCAATCAAATAAATTGTTTAATGTCATTGTTGAAAAAAGAGGTAATGTATTGAAATTTTCAACTTCTGAAGACTTATTTTTATTGTGATATAATGCATACATTTTACTTTCTTCCATGTAATTTCATAGTAAACTTAGTAAGCAACCCTTGACACGAGTGATAACTCAAACCATAATACTGTGTGACTCTTTAACTAAACAGACACATGTGGAGAAGTATAAACACATACATACAAGCCTCTCCATTAAATAGGGGACCATCTAGGGTGTTTATTTTTCTTTTTGACCATTTTTATTTATTTATTTATTATTATTTTTTAATTACTTTATTGTTGTTCAATTACAGTTGTCTGCATCTTCTCCCCACCACTCCCCCCGACACCAGCCAAACCCACCACCCTCCCTTGTTTCCACCCTCCTCCTTGGTTTTGTCCATGTGTCCTTTATAATAGTTCCTGAAATCCTTCTCCCCACTGTCCCCTCCCACTATCCCCTCTGGCTACTGTTAAATTGTTCTTAATTTCAATGTCTCTGCTTATAGTTTGTTTGATTTTTTCTTTTGTTGATTATGTTCCAGTTAAAGGTTATATAGTATATGTCCCTCACCGCCTGCCTTATTTCACTTAGCACAATGCCCTCCAGTTCTACCTATGCAGTTGCAAAGGGTGTATGCTCCTTCTTTCTTTCTGCTGCATAGTATTCCATTGTGTAAATGCACCATTGTTTTTTGATCCACTCATTTGCTGATGATCACTTAGGTTGCTTCCAGCACTTGGCTATTGTAAATTGTGCTGCTATGAACATTGTGGTGCATAGGTTCTATTGGATTAGTGTTTCCGGGCTCTTAGAGTATAATCCCAGCAGCATAATTGCTGGGTCAAAGAGTGGTTCCATTTTTAGTTGTCCGAGGAAATTCCATGCTGTTTTCCACAGTGGCTGCACCAGTCTGCATTGCCACCAACAGTGCACTAGGGTTTCCTTTTTTCCCCATCCTCTCCAACACTTGTTTGTTGATTTGTTTATGATGGCCATTCTGGCTGGTATGAGGTGATATCTCATTGTGGTTTTAATTTGCATCTCCCTGATGGCTAATGATGCTGAGCATCTTTTCATATGTCTCCAGGCCCTCTGTATGTCCTACTTGAAGAAATGTCTGTTCAAGTGTTTTGCCCATTTTTTAACTGGGTTTTGTGTCTTCCTGGAGTGGAGTCGTGTGAGTTCTTTATATATTTTGGAGATCAAATCCTTGTCTGAGATATCACTGGCAAATATGTTTTCCTATATAGTTGGTTCTCTCTTCATTTTGATGCTTTTTTCTTTAGCCATGCAGAAGCTTCTTAATTTGATGAGGTCCCATTTGTTTACTTACTCAAACTCATGGAGAGTGAATAGCATGCTATTAAACAATGAATGGGTCAAGAATGAGATTAGAGAAGAAATCAAAAAGTTTCTAGAAACAAACAAAAATGAACTCACAACAATCCAAAACATATGGGACACTGTGAAGGCAGTCCTGAGAGGGAAGTTCATAGCGATACAGGCCTACCTAAAAAAGATAGAAACATTTCAAACAAACAACCTAACCCTATGCCTACAAGAACTCAAGGAACAACAACAAATATAGTCCAGAGCAGGTAGAAGGAAGGAAATAACCAAGATCAGAGCAGAATTAAATGACATAGAGACTAAAAGCACAGTTCTAAGGATCAATGAATCTAGGAGCTGGTTCTTTGAAAGGATAGACAAAATCAACAAGCTTTTAAGCAGGCTCATCAAGAAAAAAAGAGAGAGGACCCAAATAAACACAATCAGAAATGAAAAAGGAGAGATTACAACTGATACCACAAAAATACAAAGGCTTGTAAGAAATTACTGAAAGAACTGTATGCCAAGAAATTTGAAAACCTAGGTGAAATGGCCAAGTTTCTAGAAATATATAATCTTCCAAAACTCAATGAAGAAGAAGCAGAAAGCCTGAACATACCAATAACAGTTGATGAAATTGAAGCAGTAATCAAAAAAGCTTCTGACACACAAAAGCCCTGAACCACACAGGAGAATTTTACAAAGCATTTAAGGGAGAGCTAACCCCCATGCTCCACAGATTATTCAAAAAAAAAAAAAAATTCAAGATGATGGAAGACTCCCAAACTCTTTTTATGAAGCCAGCATCATCCTAATCTTTTTGACCATTTTTAACAGGAGACTTCAATATCTGGGTGTTCTGTGCATTGTATCTAAACTAGATCATCACAGGTTTTAGACATTAAAGCAGTTATATTATGATGGAAAAATTCATTACATAAAATCTATACCCAGGTTTTAATATATATATTACCTGGATAACAAATGCACACATATTTAATACTTACTGATAGTTCTGTGTTTTTGTGGGGTCAAGCACAGGTTTCCCTCTGACTTAAAGGGAAAAAAATATCTTTAGAGTTGTAGTAGGGATTGATTTTTCTTTCAAATTCATCTCATTTGAATTCATATGTTAATGCTGATTTTGACTAGAAGATAAGCAAAGTAAAGGACCAATGAGCATTTGTTTCTCATTGTGAGAACTATATCTGTATTAACTAACTTGCTCCAATTCTTCAGTGACACCATATAATTAAGAAAGATAACATTAATATAGAGATACTGTGTATGGTACAGAATATTTGTTCTGCCAATGACTTTTGGTTGCCTTGTAGATGAACATTTTCTTTTATCCTCCTCTCTGTCTGTCTTTATCTCACTTACTCTTTCTTTTTACCTTCACCCTCCTTTATTCTCCCTTCTTAAAATTTTCTTTCAATCATTTTGGGAAAATTTTTTGTTTACCACTTATGCATGATAGGCTTTGGGAATTAGATAGACATGATCCTAACTTTGAGCTTACAGTCTAAGGGGAGATGGAGATTTTTACTAGTGTAGCACCTACTCAGTATAGCACCTGAGTAGGACCAGTGTAGTACAACACAGTGCAGTACCTGTTCCAATAGCTATTACAAAGGGTGCTGTATTGGTTTCTTATTGCTGCTGAAAAAATTACCACAAATTTGTTGGCTTAAAACAACAAAAATTTATATTACAGGTCTGTAAGTCTGAAGTCAGACATGAGCTTCATGGGGCTAAGGATAAGACATTAGCAAGATGGAATTCCTTTCTGGAGGCTCAAGGGGGGACTCTGTTTCTGTTCCTTTCCCAGCTTCTATAGGCTGCTCTCATTCCTTGGTTCATGGCTCTACATTTTGAAATCTTGTAACACTGCATTTCTGTGACCATTATTCCATAGTCATATTTCTTCGGACTTTCTACTCAATCAGGAAAGGTCCTCTGATTTTAAGACCATACAATTAAATTAGACCCACCCAAATAATACAGAATAATCTCATCTCAAAGTCTATGGTCTTAGTCACATCTACAAAGTTTATTTTGCCATCTAAGGGAGCATGCTTACTGGTTCCAGGATTAGGAGGTGAACATCCTTGGAGAGCCCTTATTCTGCCTATACAAACTATGTGAGAAGAACACTCAACTAGACCTGAGGTGAAAAGTGTTCAACGTGGCTTTCTGGAGGGAGCAATCTAGTTTCGACCTAAAGGACATGTAGGCATTAGGTAGGCATTGGAGAGAGGATAGAACTGGTGAAAATGACTGGAGTAGGCCATGCCAAGGCCAGGAGCCAAATTTTTAGGAACTGAAAAATGTTCAATATTACTAGCTTATAATGTGTTGGAGTAAAAAAAAGTCCTCACCTGTAGAAAATTTTTATAAGTTACACCTGAAATATATTTTATGTCAACTGTAAGTGAAAAATAAAAAAAAAATGATTTAATTTTTTTTTAAAAAAGAGTTTATTTGAGCCAAAGCTTACAACATGTGTCAGGGATCAAGATCTAAAATGCTTCAGAGAATAACAGTTTGGCAGTTTCTTTTATGCATTTGAAATTAAGGAAGGTTTTCCCTGGCTGGTGTGACTTAGTAGATTGAGTGCCAGCCTACAAACCAGGGTTGCTGGTTCGATTTCCAATCAGGGCACATGCCTGGGTTGTGGGCTGGGTCCCCTGTGGGGGGTGTGCGAGAGGCAACCACATATTGATGTTTCTTTCCCTCTCTTTCTCCCTCCCACCCCTCTCTAAAAATAAATAAATAAAATCTTAAAAAAAGAAATTAAGGAAGATTACATGAGGGTGAAGAAAAGTAAGGCAGAGATTAGATTAGAAGATTGTGTGCATGATTCCTTAAGGGTGGTTACTCCTTTGAGGGGCATTTCTTCTGTCATTTCAAAGGTGTGTTAACCTAGAGTCACAAGAACAATGAATGGGGCTTGCTTATAAACCTTTCACTAAAGAAGTGAAAGGCATGGGGCATAACTACCCACCATTACCTGCCTAGTTAGGGATTTATGATTTATCACTGCACCCTTTTCATCCACATATGGCAGAGGCTGAGTGGTTCAGCACAGGCAGGAGGCAGGCACTTATGGGCTCAGATCATATGGATTCTTGATAACTATGGTGAGGAGTCCAGATTTCATTCCCTGAACTGTGATAAGTCACTAGAGAGTTAAAGTAGATGAGCAATGTGATAAATTTCAATCTTTGTAAGCTGGTCCTGACTGCAGTTTGGAAACTAGATAGAAGTGGCAATAAGATTTTGGAAGAAGCCACTGTAGTAATTTAAGCTGGTGATTTGGAGGTGAGTTAAATTTGGGTGGTATTGGTCAGAATGGAAACAATGAACAGACTCAAGAGACATATAGCTATTTGGAATGATAGGTTTTTGCCATTAAACAGATATAGGTAGTACAACAGATGATTCAAGTATGAAATTCCAGTTTTTGACTTGGTCACTTTTATAGAATTGGAAAACACACAAGGAGAAAGATAGATAGTGATATTTGAGAGGACGAGTGTGGGTTTTTCCAGGTTGTATTTGATTGGTTCTTTAGGTGTAGATTTCTAGTTTGTGGCTGAGAAGCTAGAGCAAGAAATGTGGGCTGAAGATAATAATGAGAGATTTAAGAGTTCTAGATGATTATTTAAACTCTTTGGGTGGGCAAAGATTTAGGATGAGAAAAGAAGAAAATCTAGGGCATTGACTCTATGAAGCCCATTAGTTAAGGGAGCTACAGAGGTAGAAAATTTCAAACACAAACAAAGACTGCCTAGAGGGATAGTGGGGTGTGAGGCAGATGAGAGGGATGAACAGGTGAGGTGTGATGGAACTTGGAAAGAATTTTTCAAGAATGATGGTACAGTCATGTTCTAAACTATCATTGAACAACCAAGTCTGAAAAAAAAAATAAAAAAGAATAAAAGATATACCAAGGCTTTATTTCATTTCTGTGGCAGGAGTAAGTAGTTCCAAGCTATATGTAGACTCAGAATCCAGGGTTAAGTGTGTTGAGGAGACAGTAGAAATAGAAGAGATGGAGACGATAGTACTTTATGGACACTGGAAAACACCAGAGACTGGGTAAGTGAAATGCTAAGAGGAAGAAGCCAATCACTGCCCACTGATATATCTTTCAATCAGTAAATTCCCACAACCATAACAAAGATGTGTTTTTCAAGTATATTCTCAATAAGTGGCCCTAAAGGGAGAGGCAAGTGAATACATGCCCCCGGAGGGAAGCTTCATGTTTGAAGCTTCTGCAAGATCATTTCAGGACCCGTAGGAATCCTTGTTTACTGTGGCCATAAGCATCAGGGAAGTCCATAGAGCCAATCATTGGGTGATAACTGTAGAACTGTTGTGTGTAATGCAAACTGTCTAACAAGGAGAAAGTAGTTCATGCATCAGCTTGTACCCAGTATTTCTAAAAGAGCCACAAAGACTGGAAACACATCAATAAAGATGCCCACTTTTAATAACTGAACATGACTAGCTAATGATCCACTAATGAGACAAGAAATGGAATTAATAGATCTGGGAAAATTTTTAGGAATCTAGAAGTGTGTTAACAGAAAAGTTGAATCAAATTACAGTCATACTTGGAATCCATTAAATATGTTATCAAGTACTCAGAGCTGTGAAAAAAAAAATGAGTCTGCATTGTCATTATTGAAAGTTGGGATTACAAGGAAAAAGTCCATAAAGTCTTTGGGAAGATAAAGTCACAATATAGAATACCTAAGTTATAAAAGGTTTCTCAAGATAGAAGCCATTGCCTTTTCTCAGATTAAATTATCCAATATGATTTGAGCATTTTATCTTAGTCTAGTGTTTCTGTCAGTGTTTGTGAGCTGCCAGATAATGGAAAGCAAAATAAGTTCCGCTTTGTCTGTCACACCCAACTGACCCTCAGCTTCACTCCTTGAATAAATAATCTCTGTTTTTAAGAAGTCACTTAAAAAAGGGGAAGGAGTCAGTATTCATACCATTTTGTCAGTTTCCCTGGCAACAATTAGTTTCAAGGAAAATGGTGACATGGTAATCAATCTGTTTTTATCAACAAATTATTGGGAAAATAGTAAAGAAACAAGAATTTTCTAGCTGTTGAGCCACTGTAGCAAACATTTCCTAAGTATTCTGTACCAATCTCCAGCATAAAAACACTTTTGTCAAGTTTATTTGAATTTCAGTTACTCTGGGAGTTGCTTTCGTTGACCTAGGATTTAACTCTGTGCACAAAGGAATGAAAATAAGGAATGCTTTACTTTAAGATGTATATTCTAAGAGCTTTTAAATATAATAATGTGAGTGACTTTTAACAAAACAGTGGATATGAAATTAATACATTAATATTTCTTGTTGGAACAGGAAAAAGCAGGAAGAAGGAGAAATGCCAGGAACCTGACCTGTACCCTCTAGTGGAAACAGAACCCTGTCCTTGTGATGTATTTGTATCTCAACCTTATGGAAATTGGTCAGACTGCATTCTTCCTGAAAGCAGAAGGGAACCTCTGCGAGGACTGCAGGTGCAAGGAGATGGCAGACAATGTGGAAAGGGCACCCGATCTCGAGCAATAGCCTGCTCTGATGAAAACGGAAGGCCTGTTGACCCCTCCCACTGCAGCAGCTCTGGTAAGGGGGCGGATGAGGAGTAACAGATGAGAACGTTAACAAATAACCCATGAGGTTTGTCCAAGGTGTAGAATTTGTAAAGTTATTATTTAAGAATTGTTTCAGTTCTCCTTTGTCAGTATTATACACTGACTCTCATAAATTATTGACATACGAAATACACATATCCATATCTCATGATTATCTGGAATGTGTTATGGATCCTTTCCTCACCTCACTCTACTTCTCCTCTGGCTGCTTGTTTGCTGGCAGAGAGCACAGTTGCCATAGTTCACTGAGAAAGCAAAAGCCCAATACAAATGGTGTTCACTGGTGCTCTTCACATGTAGTTGTATATGATTAGGCCTTTAGTCTCTAATGAGTAAGTTTACAAAATACCAATGAAAAATTAATTTTTAAATGTTTTATAATACAACATGTAAGTTCACCCATCTAGTAGAATAAAATTGAAAAAAAAAAAAAAAAGAAATTACATAGGCCAGCTAGGAGAGTTTGTGAGATATTAATTAGGTAGAAGACCTTTTTTCTTTTTTGAACTTTAAGAGCATTTGAAAAATATGGGTGAATGGAGAAAAGAATGAAGGTGGAGTAAACGTTGATGGAGGAGGCTGAGACTGTGATTACAATGGAGTTTATGAATTTCCTATTCTATTTGGGGAGAGGGGTTACTGCATTTTTCCTTTTTAAAGAGATTAAGCAGTTTAGGAATTTTACAGAGGATATGGAAAGAATTTGTGTTTGAATAACAAACTCTGGGAAAAATGATTGATTTTTGGTCTCTGTCATCAAGATCTTATATTCCAAACAAGCTGTCTCAATAGTACCAGGAAAGGCAAATTGAATTTAGTTCTAACATACAAGTTTGTCTTTATTGCCAATGTGTATATTAGCTTGTCTTTATTTAAGATATATCTGTATCATTATATGAGTGCAATTTTAGTTTAATGACTTTTTTTAAATTGGTGCCATCATCACTCTGCTTCCTAGGTTAGTCTACACAATTGTTTTCAGTGATTTGACTTTTGGAAACATTAAACACATCACAAGCAAGTGACGGACCCATTTTACGAAAGAAGTTCTAGTCTTATAGCAAGTTTGATTATAGCATCTTATTGTTGACTGTATGTACTTTACTGTGCAATAGGTCTCTAGGACTTAGTACTTGTTTATCTATTGCAAGGTTTTACCCTTAAACAACTTCTATGCATCCATCAACCCCCTCTATCACCCTACCATTTTACTCTCTGTTTTTATAAGTTTGGCTTCTTTATATTCCACATATAAGTGATAACATGTAGCATTTGTCTTTTTCTGTCTGACTCATCTCACTTAGCATGTCCTCAAGGTTCATGCATATTATCATGAATGACAGGATGTCTTTCTTATGGGTGAATAATATTCCATTGTGTACATATACCCCATCTTTATCCATTCATCTGCTGATGGGCACTTAGGTTGTTTTTATATCTTGAACATTATAAATAGTGCTTTAATAAACATGGGGATATATATGTATATACCTGTATCTCATATTCTACTCTCATTTCCTTTGCATATATACCCAGAAGCAGAATTGCTAGATTATATGGTAGTTCTATTTTTAATTTTCTGAGGAATTTTCATGTTGTTTTCTAATGTACATCTCACCCAGAGGATATAAGAATTTCCTTTCCCCCACATCCTCACCTATATTTGTTATCCTCTTCTTGATTTTACCTATTCTGACAGGTATGAGGTAATATCTCATTGTAGTTTCAACTTGTATTTCCCAGATGATTAGTGATGTTGGGCATCTTTTCACATACCTATTCGCCATTCAGATGTTTTCTTTGAAAAATATTATTTAATTCCTCTGCCTATTGCTTAATTTAACTGTTTGGGTTTTGTTGTTGTCATTGTTGTTGTTGTTGTTGAGTTGTATGCATTTTTATATATTTTGGTTATTAACCCCTTATCCAATATTTAGCTTGCAAAATTTTTCTCTTGTTATGTAGATTGCCTTTTCAGTTTGTTAGTTGTTTGTTTTGCTGTGCAAAAGTTTTTAGATTTGATGTAGTACCTTCTTTTGCTTTTTTGTGTGTATTTGAGTATCATAATCAGAGCAATCATTGCCAACACCAATGTCAACGTGCTTCTTTTCTACATTTTCTTCTAGGAGTTTTATGAAATTAAGTCTTAGGTTTAAGTCTCTGATCCATTTTAATTTAATTTTGAGTTGTGTAAGACAGGGGTCCACTTCATTGTTCTGCATGTGTATGTCCAGATTTCCTAAGACATTTATTGAAAAGACTCTCATTTCCCCATTAGGTGTTCTTGGCTCCCTTGTTGAATACTAGGTGGCTGCATATATGGGGATTCTATTCTGAGTTCTCTAATTTCTTCTATTGGTCTATGTGTCTATTGTTATGCTAGTACTATACTGTTTTAATTACTATAACTTTGTAGTATAGTTTGAAATCAGAACGTGTGACACCTTCTGTTCTGTTATTTTTTTAGGATTGTGGTTTCATACAAATTTTAGAAATTTTTCTTTGAAGAATGCCATTGAAATTTTGGTAGGGCTTTTATTGAATACATAAATGGCTTTGGGTGGTGGGGACATTTTAACTATATTAAATACTTCAACCCATGAACAGGGATGTCTTTCCATTTGTTTATGCCTTCTTCGATTTCCTTCAACAAAATCTTGTAGTTTTCATTGTACAGATTTTTCACATTCTTGGTTAAATGTGTTCCTAGGTATATTATTATTTTCGATGCTATTGTGAATGGGGTAATTTTTTTATTTTTAAATGTCCCATTATTAGTGTATAAAAATGTGACTCTTTTCTGTAAGAACATTTTATATACCACAAGTTTACTAATTTTTTTATTTATTACAATAGTTCTTTCCTTTCAGTCTTTGGGATTTTCTATATACAAAATCATATCATTTGCAAATAGTAACAATTTTATTTCTTCCTTTCCTAGTTGGATATCTTTTACTTCTTTGTCTTGGCTAATTGCTCTAGCTAAGACTTCCAATATTATATTAAATAAAAGTGGTGAGAGTGGGCAACCTTGTCTTGTTCCTGATCTTAGAGGAAAAGCTTCAATCTTTTACAATTGAGTTTAATGTTAGCCATGGGTTTGTAATAGGTGCAGTGTATTATGTTGAAGTACACTCCTTTTATACCCAATGTTGAGAGGGTTTTTTGTTGTTTGTTTTTTAACAAGAAAGGGTGTATTGTCAAATGCTTTTTCTCAATTCATTGTGATGATCATTTGCTTTTTATAATTCTTTTTTTCTTATTTTAATTGTTGTTCAAGTACACTCATCTCCATTATCCCCCCACAACTCCCTTCCACCCACCCATCCCCACCTCCCACCCTCAATCCTACCCCCTTTGGTTTTGTCCATATGTCCTTTATACATGTTAGTTGAGAACCCTCCCCACTTACCTCTTATCTCTCAATCATCCCCTTCCACCTCTCCTCTAGTTACTGTCAATTTGTTCTTTGTTTCAATGTCTCTGATTATATTTTGCTTGCTTGTTTGTTTTGTTGATTAGGTTCCACTTAGAGGTGAGATCATATGGCATTTGTCTTTCACCAAGTGGCTTATTTCACTTAACGTAATGCTTTTCAGTCCCATCCAAACTGTCACAAAGGTCAGGAGTTCCTTCTTCCTTTCTGCTGCATGGTATTTCATAATGTAAATGATATTTTTTGTTCCATGCTTTTGCTGATGGACACTTAGATTGCTTCCAGCACTTGGCTATTGTAAACTGTGCTATGAACATTGAGGTACATAGGTTCTTCTGAATTGGTGTGTCAAGATTCTTAGGGTATAGTCCCAGCAAAGGAATTCTGAGGAAATTCCATACTGTTTTCCACAGTGGCTGCACCAGTCTTCAATCCCACCAACAGTGCACTAAGGTTCCCTTTTCTCCACAACCTCACCAGCACTTGTTGTTTGTTGATTTGGTTATGATGGCCATTCTGACTGGTGTAAAGTGGTATCTCATTGTGATTTTAATTTTGCACCTCTCTGATGACTGGTGATACTGAACATTCTTTCATTTGTCTCTGGGCCCTCTGTATGTCCTTCTCAGAGAAGTGTCTGTTAAGATCCTTTGCCCATTTTTTAATTGGATTGTTTGTCTACCTGGTGTAGAGTCATGTGAGTTCATTATATATCTTGGAGATCAAACCTTTGTGTGAGGTGTCATTTGCAAATATATTTTCCCATATGGTTGATTCTCTTTTCATTTCACTGGTGTTTTCTTTAGCCATGCAGAAACTTTTTATTTTGATGAAGTCCCATTTGTTTATTCTTTCCTTTATGTCTCTTGCTCTAGGGGACATATCAGTGAAAAATATTGCTGCATGGAATATTTGAGATTTTCCTGCCTATGGTTTACAGTGTTGCAATTTATATTTATAAGTCTTTTATCCATCTTGAGTTTATTTTTGTGTATGGTATAAATTAGTGGTTGAGTTTTATTTTTTTGTGTATAGCTGTCTAGATCTCCCAATACCATTTGTTGAAGAGGCTATTTTTACTCCATTTCATGTTTCTGCCCCCTTTGTTGAATATTAATTGACCATAGAGACATGGATACATATGAGATCTCCATTCTGTTCCATTGATCTATGGGTCTGTTCTCTGAAAAATACACAACACAGAAGAAAGAAATTAAGGAAGACACAAATAAATGTAAACATGCATTGTCTTCATGGATGGGAAGAATTAACATAATCAAAATGTCCATAATACCCAAAGCAATTTATAGATTCAACACACTCCCTATTAAAATACCAATGATATATTTCACAGATACAGAACAAACATTTCAAAAATTTGTATGGAACCATAAACAACCCTGAATAACCTCAGCAATTTTAAGAAAGAAGAACAAAATAAGAAGGATAACAATACCAAAATTACAATGCCACAGTAATCAAAATGGTCTGGTACGGACATAAGAACAGACATATAATTAATTCTATTAATATAATTTATTACATTTATTGAATAGTCTGTCCTGAACCATTCTTCTATTTCTGGGATAAATCCCACTTTCTTGTGGTGTTCAATCCTTTGAATGTGTCCAATTCAGTCTGCTAATATTTTATTGAGGATGTTTGCATCCATAGTTACAGTGGTATTGGTCTATAGGGTTTTTTTTTTCTTGTAGTTTCCATATCTGGCTTTGGTATCAAAGTAATGATGGCCTTGTACAATGAGTTTGAAAGTGTTTCCACATCTTCAATTATTTTGTAAGATTTTGAGAAGAATTGACACTGATTCTTCCTTAAATGCTTGCTAGAATTCACCAGTGAAGCCATCTGGTCCTAGTGTTTTGTTGTTGGGTGTTTTTTTTTTTTTTTTTTTTTTTTTTTTTTTTTTTTTTTTTTTTTTTTTTTTTTTTTTTTTTTTTTTTTTTTTTTTTTTTTTTTTTTTTTTATCCTATGTTTTTTGATTACTGATTCAATTTCTTTGCTCATTATTCGGCTGTTCTTCAGATTTTCTATTTCTTCCAGAGTCAGTGTTGGTAGGTTGTATATTTCTAGAAATTTATTCATTTCTTTTAGGCTATCTGAGTTGCTGACATAAAGTTTTTCATAGTAGTCTCTTATGATCCTGTATATTCTAGTGGTATCAGTTGTAATGTCTCTTCTCTCATTTCTCAATTCTTTGAGTCTTCCTTTTTTTCCTTAGTCTAAGTAAAGGTTTGTTATTTTTAAAACTTTTTTGAAATACCAGCTCTTAGTTTCTTTGATTTTTTTATTGTTTTTTATTTTGTCTTTATTTCATCGATTTCCACTCTTATTATTTTCTTCCTTCTGCTCACTTTGAACTTACTTTTCTCCTTCTTTCTCTAGTTGTTTGAGGGGTACATTTAGGTTTATTTAAAATCTTTCTAATTTATTATTATAGCAACTTATGACTATAAACTTTCCTTTCAGAACTGCTTTTGCATCATTCTATAGGACTTTATATGCCATCTTTCCACTTTTATTTGCTTTGAGATAACTTTTACGTTCCTTTTGACTTCTCCTTAAACTCATTCATTGTTCAGAAGTGTGTTGTTTAGAGTTTTCAGCTTTTTTCTTGATTTTTAGTTTCATGTCATTGTGGTCAGAAAAGACAGTTGATATAGTTTTAATCTTCTTAAATTTGCTAAAATTTGTTTTATGTCCTATCAGGATCTATCCTGGAGACTATTTTATGTGCAGTTGAAAAGAATGTCTATTTATTACTGTTGGGTAGAATGCACTACATATGTCAAACACCTTTGGTTTAGTTCTAACATTTTCTTGTTGATTTTCTGTTGAATGATCTATCCATTGCTGAGAGTGGGGTATTAAAGTCCCTTAGTATTATCGTGTCTTTGTTTCTCCCTTCAATCTGTTAGTATTTGCCTAATATAGTTAGATGCTTTTATGTTGGTGGGGTACACACACACACACACACCCCAAATATATATATTTATATTTTATATAAATAAAATTACATATATTTAAATTTTATATAAATATATATTTATGTTTATTTTTTTAAAGATTTTATTTTATCTTTAGAGGGGAAGGGAAGGAGAGAAGGAGAGAAACATCAATGCCTCTTGTGCATCCCCTGCTGGGGACTGGCCTGCAACTCAGGCATGTGACCTGACTGGGAATCGAACCATGATCCTTTGGTTCACAGGCCTGAGCTCAATCCAGTGAGCTATACCAGCCAGGGCTTATTTTATTTTCTTGATGTAGTAACCCCTTTATCATTATATGATGACTTCTTTATCTATTGTTATTATTTTTGGCTTGAAGTCTACTTTTTCTGGTAAGTATGATTATACCCACATTCTTTTGGTTTCTACTTGCAGGGAGTATCTTCTTCCATCTCTTCACTTGGAGCCTGTGTGAAGTTAGTTTAGAGATGAAATTAGTTTCCTGTAGGCAGCATATAGGCATATACTTAGGTCTTGTTTTTTGTTTGTTTGTTTTTTAGTTTTTTTTAATCCAGCCAGCCACTCTTCGCTTGATTGTTGAATTTGATCTATTTACATTTAGAGTGATTAGTGATATGAGAACTTGTTACTGCCATCTTATTGTTTTGCTTCTAGTGTTTTTGTTTTTTTTAATCTCCATTGTTTTATATTTCTTTTGTTTCTACCTGCTTATGTAAATTTGTGGTTTTTCATGGTGGTATGCTGTCTTCCTCTTTTTTATATTTTGTGAATATATTCTAGATTTTTGTCTTGTGGTTACCACCTCCCCCATGAGAAAAGTCACTGCTCTCTACCTCCTCTGACAGAAAGGTAACCACTGCAAGCACCAAAGCCTAGCCTCTTGCCTTGTCACCCTGGGGATAGGAAGTCATCTTGGCAACTTCCTCCCTCTGTTCTGCATCCAAACACCTCTCTATTCTACTCCAGTGGAATTTTGGAATTTCCCCTTAGTCAGGATGAACTTTTAAAAATTCCCTTGCCCCTGGGCATCTGCCTAGTCTTGCATTCTCCACGTTCTTGCTTTCTTGATTGCAGCAAGTGGGGTGAGGCCAGTTCACCAAGTCCCTTGCATTCTAAGCCTCCACCAGATCTCTTTTTTTTAATTTTCAGAAGTACAAGTGAACTAGAAACATCCAGGTTTCTCATTGTAATTCTAGAGACATTTCTTTTAGGGAATGGATGTCTAATTAGTTGTTAAGAAAAAGGAAGAGGAGAGAGGAATGCTTTACCATGATTCTGATGTAACCTATATATTTATTTATTCATTTATTTGATAAAAACCTGTACAGTCAATAACTGCTATATATAAAACCTGGTCCTCTTCTATGATTTGGATATAAATTAGGGATAAATCAGAATTGTTCAGCTTATTGTTTAGTGGCAGATAGAAAAAAGATTTTTTTAAAGAATTTCAAGACTTGATTAGCTCTTAAGATGCTATGAATAGAAAATCTTAGATTTTAGGGAAGTCTTCACTGAAGTAACAATTTGAGATGTGAAGAGTAAGAAGAAAGCAGACAACTGTGAAAAGTACATTCAAGGTAATTTTAGTTTGTGGAACAAGCCTGTCCAGAGGATATATGGCAGGAAAGAAATTCTGGCCAAAATAACAAAGGAAGCCCAATGATTTGAATATAGGGAGTAAGGAGAGAGTTTGTGAAGTGAGGCTGAAGAAATAGGCAGAATTTTATGGGACAAAGGAGAAGAGTCTGGATCTGATTTAAGTGTAATCATCTGATGGAAAATTTGTTTTTAAAGATCTCTTTGGGTAAGATAGCTATGTATAATGAATGCAGATCCATAGATAATTCAGCTGTGCAATACATGGTCAGACAAACTTTAGAGAATATGTGATTCTGTTTTGTGATTGGTATACAGTTTGAGATTAGAGGAAATGAAATTGCATTGTTACAAGTGGACAAGCAACTGTGGGGGGGGCTCTGTGGGCAGAGCCCCCCTCCCCATCCCCCTGGCTGCTGCAGATGAGAATAAGTCTACCAAGACATGATCTGCTTGGGGAGGAAAGGTGGCTGATCTGTCAAAGGAGGAGGACTAGGAGCCTGTTCCTCGATGGGCTTTTATTGGGCTTAATTTGCATAGGAATACAGGGCATATATGTAAAGCTCATCACTCATTGTCAGGCAGTAATGATCAAACAGTAAATAATACTCAAAGAACTGTGAGGGCTTATTCTGAG
Source organism: Anoura caudifer (assembly GCA_004027475.1). Taxonomy (NCBI): domain Eukaryota; kingdom Metazoa; phylum Chordata; class Mammalia; order Chiroptera; family Phyllostomidae; genus Anoura; species Anoura caudifer. The sequence continues at coordinate 156,081 of PVKU01001864.1, read as the reverse complement.
TCAGGGTCAGGTAGCTAAAGAGCCATAAAACTTTGAGGAAACAAATTCATTCTATGCTTGGACCCTTATCATTTAAATTGAGGGTATTAACAAAGAGGATTTCAATGAATTTTATGCATTCTTTCTTAGGCCTGATCACCCCAGGGAACCTGCCCTTTCCAGCACAGGGCCATACCCACCTCCAGCATTGTTTCAGGCTTAAATCCCGCAGGGGAAGTAGTAAGGCAGCCAAGAGATTAAGAGAGTCTCCCAGACAGAATGAGGACTCAGGCTATGTCAAAGCTGAGGGGAGAGGGTCCATCACCCCCTTTTTCTGTGGCCCCTCAAGTCCTTGCATGAGGGCTCCTTCTCAACTGTTCCTATCTTAGGTCATCCCTCCTTTAAGGAATCTTAACCATTATTGGCTAACCAGCCATCCACCTGAGGCCAAGCAGGGCATAGTAAAAGGGGGCAGAACCCCTAGGAAGATAAACTTTGTCTCCTTAGTGGCTTATGGTTACAAGGTCTCTTTACTCAGCCTTAGCCATGGAGGGTTACAGCTTCTGAAATCAGGCAGGGTGGTTCCCAATAAGCAATGCTTTTGAAAGAATGGAAAATGCAGAAAAACAATATTCCAAGTGATTCGGTGATAACTGTGTAAATAAACTTTAATTCATCAAACTATAAAGTAAAAATACAATCTGTTTTATATTTGATTCTAGATGATATATGATGGATTTTGATAGGCAGTTAATTATCTTCATTAATATTTCATCCAGAAATAACTTAGCACTAGTAGCTTAACTCTATTGCAGCAATTAGTTTGTTATCATATATACGGAGGTATAGATAGCAGACAAAGATAAATAAATAAATAACATAAAGAGTCTCATTGCGACTTCAAGAATTATCATTTCATTTATTTGCAGTCACTGGAAAATACATGAATTTAATCTTAATACATTTAAATACTTTATATTTCCTGTGGATGAGTTAAATTTTAAATTATTGAGAGATTTATGTTACTCATTCTGAGCTGTTCTCATAAATCCATCACAGAGAAGAGATTGAGTAATTATATTTTACTCTCCCTTATAGAAAAATAAAAGTAGTCATTTGCAATTTTTGCCATGACCGGTTTCCTAAATCATCTTCAGGCGTGTCCAACCCTTGGCCTGGGGGCTGCATGTGGCCCATGATGGCTATGCATGTGGTCCAACACAAAATCACACATTTACTTAAAACCAGTTTTGTTTTGTTTTTTTGTTCATCAATTTTCATTAGTGTTTTTATATTTAATGTGTGGTCCAAGACAACTCTTTTTCCTGTGTGGCCCAGAGATGCCAAAAGGTTGGACACCCTTGCCACACCTTTATGTTTCTTGAGACATTGTGAAAGTCTCCACATCATAGCACTTGAAGAGGGATTAATAGTGCCTACTCTGGGGCAAGGAAATTTAACTTTGACGGTATGAAGAATATGTTTGGTTTTTTAATGTTGAGATTTTGCTTCTTTTGCCTTTTTTAAAAATGTGAGTGTTGCTATACAAATTGCTATAATATTTCTACTTTAGAGATGTTTCTCTCTTCTCTCCATGTTTTTCCATGTCTGTAGCTCTCTTTACAGTTCAGACTTCTCTCCTGTTTCCTGATGTTCACTGTGGTGTCGTCCATCAACAGTCCTCACTCAGTCCTTCCTTCTGCTGTCTGTTTCTCCTATTTCAATAACAGGAATCTTTCCAACAGGCAAATCTGGTTATTGCTCACACAAGTTTATACTTTCAATGTCAATCAATTATCCAGATGCCCTAGCAGGGACTACCAGCCCTTCATGACTCTTTACCCTTTTTTAACCCCTAACACCTTACCTTTCTATCTTTCTTCCTTTCCATGCTGAACTCCAGTCATCTTCTAATTTTGCATGTCTCAGTAGGTGCCATTCATTCTTATAGGGCTTTTGCCTTCTGTACCTGTTCACTTTACTTCTGCTATGACTTTTATTTTTTTCTCCTTGCAACCTGATTCTCTAGTTTACTCGTAATAACCTTTCTGCACTTACATGAGAAATATTACCTCCTCTGGGAAATCACAGGCAGTCTTGCCAGTCAGCCCTTCCCCAGCCATTAGACCCCGTTATGAACTGAGCATAGCTGCTTCACATCTTTTATCAAGATAGAGATTCCCCAGTCCTAGTGCTTCTTAGGAAGGGGCTGTGTCTACTTCACAATTTTACCGTGACAAACACCTGGAAAGGTGTAATCTTATCATACATATGCAATACTTTATAACAAAACACAGAATATAAATCCTTGCTTATGTATAAGGAATTTTAGTGTGTGTGTGTGCGTGTGTGTGTGTGTGTGTGTGTATATATATATATATATATATATATATATATATATATATATATATTAGTTCCCTACAACTACTATAACAAAACTGCATAGTTGGTGGGTTAAAACATTACTTTCTTTTTCTATCACAGTTCTAAAGGTCAGAAATCCAAAGTCAATTTCACTGGATCAAAATAAAGGGATAGTCAGGGCCCTGCTACCTTTAAAGTCTCTAGGGGGTGGGTGGATCTCTTTCCCGAATTTTTCCATTTTACAGAGCTGCACTCCAGGACTTGGGGCTGCTCCCTGCAGCACAACATCTTGCTTTAGTGCATCAGGACCACCTTCTGTGTCAGTTCTTCAGAGTCTAATCTTTCAGGATTATCTTCCCATCTCAATATTTTTACCACAAAGTCTCTTTTGAGATTATGGTAACAATTCACAGGTTAAAGAGATTAGAACCCAAGTATCTCTGGGTGCTATTGTTCAGCCTACCACAATATGTTAATTTTGTTACATTTTTGAGCTAAACTTTAAAGATGTGCAAATGAAAAAATGGAAAGTTTCTCTCAAATGTTAGAAGCATTCATATAATGTTATTTTATTTCTGTGTGTGGTGCCTACACAGGGGTCTTTATGTGAAGGATCGATATCATAATTCTGCAAATTATTGGGCAAATGTCATTGGCTAAAATATAATGAAGAAAGCAAAAGCTGCTTTTAGTTATTTCCTTGAACATGATATATGGAACTACTATTGTCTGCATTTGTCTCCAGATCATGTATTCACTTTATGTGTTTGATTTCTTATATCCTGTTTTCTAATTTTGACCTATTTAATGATTCCTAGAAACAAAGTCTTACTGATAAGACTTCATTTGAAGAGAGAGTTCTGCTGTTGCATTTGACCATGTTCGAGGCACTCAGTCTAAGAACTCACCTAATGAAGGAATATATTGGGAATATTGGTTCATTTGTTTATGAATTCATTCTTTTAACAAACATCCATGTGACTATTGGTTTTCATCTACAACATTCCTACATAACAGTATAGAAAAATAAATCAATACTCATTGGAAATATTCACAGTCTAGTGCACTAATGTTTTTAAGTATTTCCAGTTTGGGATTATCTCCCCTCTCTGAGTCAGATGGTATTTTAGCTTTTTTGAATTATGATGAGACAAAAATGTCAGGACATCGAACAGCTTCATAGATCTATATTTCTTATCCAGAATTATGTCCAGATATAGAGTCAAGGTTTCTAAGTTGGTAATTGGAGGTGGACAATGACAGGAAGCATTACTAAGGACTTATAACCTTGTATCTTTGTATTTGGTACTTCAGGACCTTTCTGGAACAGGCTGTGTGTGTTATGACCCTTCTCAGGAAGAAATTAAGGGCCCATGATTAAATCCATGTACAACTTTCTTTTAGCCTACTTGAAATAAGAAGCAGCATGTTTTGTCTTAGAAAGTAAACAGAACTTCCAAACAAATGCTTTTAAATTAAGGAATCAAATAATAAAAATATTTTCAATGTAAACCAGCAGATATCTTATGAAAAAGTACCAAATAACTCTGCCTACATTGCTTTAAAAACATAGTTCAATTCCCTAAGATTGGGGGTAAAACAAGGATGTCCAATGTTGACTTCTACTCAGCACTCTAATAGAAGTTCTAGACAAGGCAATTAGGCAGATAAAGAAATAAAAAGCATCTAGATTATAAAGGAAGAAGCAAAACTGTATCTATTGACAGGTAACCCGGTCTTGTAAATAGGAAATTCTAAAGAATTTCCCTATAAATCTATTAGAGCTAATAAATAAATTTATCAGGTTTGTAGGGTATGAAGTCAATATACCATTAATTATATTGTAAATCTGGAAAAGTAAAAGATCAATATCAGTTGTAGTTTTATTCACTAACAATGTCCAATCAGAAAATAAATTTTTAAAAAGTTCCATTGATAATAGCATAAAAAAGAACAAAATATTTAAGGATAAATTTAATCAGAGAATATATATATGTATATTCTAAAAATTTAAAACACTGTTGAAAGAAATTAAAGAAGACCTAAGTAAATGGAAAGATGTACCATGTTTATAGGCCAGAAGACTTAATAATGTTAAAATGTCAATACTCCTCAAACTGATCTACAGGTTCAATACAATCTGTATCAAAAATCTCAGCTTCCTTCTTTTTAATAGAAATTGACAAACTTTATCCTAAAATTCATGTAGAAATGCAAGAGGCCAAGAATAATTAAATTATCTTGAAAGAAATAAAAAAAGTTGGAGAACTCACACTTCCTGATTTCAAAACTTACTACAAAGCTACAGCATTCAAGACAGTACGGTACTAACACATGGATAGACATATAGATAAGTAAGACATAATTGGGAGTCCATGAATAAACCCTTACATTTATGTTCAACTGATTCTTAAGGAGTGTGCCAAGACTATTTAATGGGGAAAGAATAGCCTCTTCAACAAATGGTACTGGAACAACTGAATATCTTCACACAAATGATCCTTGACCCCTTGCTTACACCATGCACAAAAATTAAGTGGATGATACACCTAAGTGTAATAGGTTAAACTGTATAAAACTCTTAGAAGAAACAGCTATAAGTATTTGAGATTTTGGCTAGGCAAAGTCATTTAGAAACAACACCAAAAGTACTAGCAACAACAACAAAAAAATGTAGAGGCACGCGTTGGACTTCATCAAAATTAAAAACTTATATGTTGTAAAAGACATTATCAAAAAATATATACAGGCAACCTACAAAAAGAAAAATATTTGTAAATGATATATATCTGATAAGAGACTTATATTGATAATATATAAAGATATCTTTTAAGTCAACAATAAAAAGACAAATAACCTGGTTGAAAAATGAGCACAGGATTTAAATATATATTTCTCCAAAGAATATATGCAGGTGGCTAAAAACTACATGAAAAGCTTCTCAACATCATTAGTCACTAGGGAAATACAAATCAAATCATTGTGAGATATAATTTCACACCCACTATAATGGCTGCAATAAAAAAGACAAAAAATAAGTGTTGATAAGGATGCGAAGAAATTGGAACCTTTATACATGGCTGGTAGGAATGTGAAAGGTGCGGCTGCTTTGAAAAACTGTTTGGCAGTTCCTTAAAAAGATAAACATACAGTTACTATATGACCCAACAGAAATGAGATATATGGCCAAGAGAAAATAAAACACATTCGCATAAAACATACAAAAATATTTAGCAGCATTACTCATGAAAGCTAAAAAGTGGGAACACTTCATATTTTTATTAACTAATAAATGGATAAATAAAATATAGCATATCACATAATGAAAACCATTGGACAATTAAAAGAATGATGTGTTGATACCTACTATAACATACATGAATCTTGACATCGTTACAGTAAGTAACATAAGTCAGTCACAAAAGATGACAGAGTATATAATACTATTTATGTGAAATGTTCAAACCAGTCAAAACTATAGAGATAGAGAGTAGGTAGTGTTCGCCTGAGCTTAAGAGGGAAAGGGAACAGGGAGGGAATTTATATTAATCAGCTCAGACTGCCTTACAAAATATCATAGACTGGGGTGGCTTCAACAAAAGAAAAAAAATTTTTTCACAGTTCTGGAGGCTAGAATCTGAGATCCAGATGCCATTATCATTTGGTTCTGAGAGCTTGGCTTGCTTCCCACCTTGCAGATAGCCACATTCTTTGCTTGTCCTCACATGGCAGAGAGAGAACAAGCTCTTCGGTGTCTGTTCTTATAAAGGGCACTGATTTCTTCATAAGGTTCCTACCCTCACTTCCTCACCTAAACTGAATTCCTTCACCAAAGGCACTATCTCCAAATACCATCATATTCAGGCCTAGGGCTTCAATATCTGAATTTGGGAAGGACAGAGTGCTCTTCCAAAATTAATTGTGGTAATGGTTGAACAACTCTATGAATGTACTAAGAAGCATTGAATTATTAACTTTTTTTTTAAATTGTGGTTCAAGTACAGTTGTCTCCATTTTCCCACCATTTCCCCCACACACACTCACTCCCAACTCCCACCCTCAATCCTATTAACTTTAAATGTAAGAATTGTATAAGAATTATGTTTTAAAAGTTAAAAAATTAAAAACAAATGTTGAGATCTAATTAAAATTTTGTAATAATTTATAATAATTCAGAAGAATAATTTAGAGCAAAATATGTGTAACATGTCTATGTATGTTTACACACATACAAAGGTGACCCCCCCCAAAAAAAGGACTTCTCTTTGGGAGAGTGGGCCCCTTGTAGTATACACTTCCCCCACTAGGTGAGTGTTCTAGGAACCCAGCTGCATCAGTGTACTAGCTGGCATCATTGTAAGAGGCTGTTTTCAGCTTCAGTGATTTTTTTGAAGACACTTTCAACATGTTGGCCCACTTTATGATGGATGATTTATGAGCGCATCTGCCCACAATGCACTGAGATTTCAGTTTTTTACCCAAACCAGCATGACCCATGTGCCCCACCTTTCCTATTTACCCAATCTCCCCCAAGTGACTTTTTTTTTGTTTCCCTGGATGAGAAAAGTCCCCAAGGGCAAACATTTTGCAGATGTGGAAGAAGTTAAACAAAGAACAACATGAGCACTTAAAAGGCATCAAAATTGATGAGTTCAAAAACTGTTTTGAGCAGTGGGCAAAAGTCTCGATAGGTATATTGCATCAAATGGAGAGTACTTTGAAGGTGACTGAAGTTTAAACATGTAAGAGTAAATACACAGTTTTTATAAATAAATTTTGTTTTTTGGGGTCCTTGTATGTATATGTGAACATACACATACACATACACACATTCACAGACATATCTAAATTATTGGCACTAGGGATTTTGACTTATTTAGAGGAATTTTTTGAGAATGTTTTATGTTAGGAATAGATTTGTAAATATGTCAATTTAATTAAATGTGGAACATACAAGAAGAGAAATATGAACAAAGTATGCTGAGAAGAAAATGATGAACTAATTCTGGAGTGGATTTATACAGTGCTCAGAAGAGTGAGGATGTTTGACCTGGCTCTTGGAAAAGAAAAGGGTGCATGGTGTTTCGGTAAAGTCGACTGGTGCTGTGTTGTTCCTGGATAGGCAGCCTGGCTCACAGTGGGCCTGCCTAGAGCCAGCTGATAGTGTGTACGTTCTTGACTTTGTGTAGGAAAAGATTTCACAACACAAGTCCAGCTGACTATGAGGGCATATTTAATAAAACTGGGGAGAGTAAAATAAGGAAGGGCTTAGGGTACGGAAGCAGGAGGGAGAGCCTAGTCTGGGCTGCCCTAACTCACTGGGCAGTCAGGGAAAGTGGCCTTGAGAATAGATTCAGGGGGTTAGTTTGGAACAAACTGCCACTGTCCATTGCTCCCCTGATTGCAAATCTTGGGATCCCTTAGAGTTTAGGGGATGCATGCCCATGGGGGAAGACATAAGGGAAGAAGTGGGGACAGGGAATGGTGAGGGCTGTGTCCTTTGTCTTGAGCTTTTATCTTTCTCTTACAAATGGGAATTTGGGGGCTGGTTTTAGCAGGATAGTCTTCAGTTTCCAGGTGTGCTCTTTCAGGGTCATGGTCTCCACTGATGGGTCAGTGCCAGGTATGGAGAGCAGGAGCAATAAAATGGCGTTGTCTGGTCAAGATAGCATAAAGTATAAAACAAAGTGGAGTCACTCATGTAAAAAAGATGGCTGCCCATCAACAATGACATTTTGGTTCAAAATGGAAGCTACCTAAGTCACACGAGACATCTGGACAAGGAGAAACACCCAAGATATCTGCACACGTGGTCAGAGTAGTGGTGTCTGCAGAGTGGGACCACCCATCAGTAGGTTCTTGGACAAATTCCCCACTTGCCACCAGGGGTGCTAAGACACTTATGAAGAGATCCAGAAGGGTGGAGTACACTACTCTCAATGTATAACTGAGGCAGGCTCCAGACCACTGCTGAGACAGCCGAGCTCCACACACCAGAGTGCTGCTCCATGCCACTCTGATCTCCCTTGGCATCAGCCACCAGAGGCTCTGCCCTGCTGGACAGAGGACTTTGTCTGCCCTGCTGCCCTCCTGGCTCTGGACATTCTTCCTTGCAAAACGCTGACAGCTTCCTTGCTCACCGTGCTGTCTCCTGGACCCACAGACTGAGACTCTGGGACTTGAGTTTGCTATCCTCCAATTCTCCTGTGTAATGTCATTACTGATTGTTTCTGAGTGATTAGTATCATTATTAGGTTAGTGTAGATTTGGATTAATTCTGCATTAATAAAAGCTGAATGAACCTGCATTAATAAAGTCCAAGTTAATAATATAAGTCACCTTTGTTGGCTCCCTGTTATTTCTCAGTGCCAGTGTCACCTGTACAACAGGTGGTCATACAGGTGGCTTGACACTTTCAGTTCTTAAAGCCTGGGTCAGAGGATATGAGCGGGGCCTGAAGGCTTGGCTTACAGGAAAGGCTATATCATGAATATGATACTCTCGGTGACAAGGCAGGGGGTCATTAATGATTGCAGCCAGTCCTGGTGTAGGCCCCCTGACTCTGCTGTTTTTCTGGACCTGGAGCTGAAATACAACCAACGCTTAAATGTTATCTCTATTGCAGGCGTATCAAACTCATTTTAACTGGGGGCCATATCAGCCTCAGGGTTGCCTACAAAAGGCCGAAGGTAATTTTAGGACTCTATGAATGTAACTACTCTTTAACGGTTAAGCAAGAGCTCCGCGCTGCCTTTGGGTAGAAACAAAGTGCCGGGCTGGATAAAACAAGGTGGAGGCCGGGTTCACCCACGGGCCTTGTGTTTGCCACCTGTGCTCTATGGGATGACCTTCTGTATCTGGCTGTAAATTGCTTGACTGTTTTGTTCAACTATCTGCCTCAGTTGCCCTCTTCCACTTGTCCTGGCTTACAGCCTGTCTCAGTGGGACCAAGCTATAAGTAGGCAGTAGAAGACAAGGTTAGAAATGTCAATTGGAGTTAACTTATCTAAGAACTCATATACTAAAAAGATTTTAACTATTCAAAGCACTTTTTAAGGCGTGAGTAATGTTTGAACTTATTTTTTTATTTTTTAAGGGATTCATATAACGGAGCTTCAGTGTTAACTAAAATTAATTTTAGGATAAAATTACTTTTATATCTATCAACATAGAATGAAACATAATCTTATATTTATGGGACATAAGCTATCTACTGAGACACAAAATTTAACATTTTAATTTTGAAATTTCTTGTTCTCTGAAAATATCTGCACATGCTTAGAGGCAAAAGAGCCATTCCTTTGTAATTGTGCTTCAGGACAGTTCTCACACTTTTCCCTCTGGTGACACATTTACCTAATAATGTTTTCTAGATAATAACTCATCAGAAGTGAGTATTCCACATGGGCTGCCCATAGATAAAATTGTCTGAGGTTATGAGAAACCCAGGAGCCCCTGTCCCAACTGTCTCCCTTTCCTTTCCTTCTGATTCTTCAAATCCTGAGCTGAGCTGGTGCTTTACAAAAAAGAGCTGTTAACCAAGGCTGTTGTACTAAGAGTCAATGTTTGTTTTAGAAAGATAATTCTGGCTTCAGGGTTGATGATGTATTGGATAAAATAAAAATTAATAATAGAGAAAGCAATGACGATCAAGTTGTAGTGGCCCCTGTGAGAGTGAAAAAAGACTGAGACCATGGGGAGGGGGACGGAACAAAAAATTGAGGAGGGATAACACTGACAAGCTGTGGAGAAACAGGGTGGTCTCGAGAATAAATGAAAGCTGGGTCAGTGATGGATGGAGACACTGACAAGGTAAGGTGCAGCTTATGAATGGACTGAGTGGAGCAATTATTAGAGATTTTAAAAAAACAATTGAAAATATTTAAGTCAGAAGAAAAAATTTTATAATTAGATATTTGAGATACAGATTCTGGAATAGATTATAGGTGGCAAGGTAGGCGGTGTGAATGATGTTGACATTTGGAAGAGAAGAAATATTTTTATTTGAAATGGTGGTAGAAGTGTCATTCCCCCACTGTGTGCTTACAGCCTCCTCGCTGACTGGAAGTTCATTGCTACAAGTCAGTTGGACAGCTCTAAACTTGGGAAGATCTTTAGTTTAAGTCTAAATGTAGCTTTCTCCATCCATTGGTTCCAAATTAACTTTGTTCCATTTGTTAACCTGAAAATAAAAGGCCAAAGTGAGAGGCAACAATCATTTACTTGACATTAAAAAAAGAGAGCGCAAGCTATTCAGGAAGCGCTGACTCAGGCAAAAGCCTAAATAATGTTCCAGTTAGGAGACAAAGGCAAAGGGAATTTACAGGTACACTAAACAATGATGCTAATACTGAGCGATGTTTTTCATTTTAAGTCCAGTTGCCATGAGTTCTGTAGTCCTAATACTTCCTTTCTTGCTATCCTTGCAAATAATTCTTTGGAAAACAAGGTTGCTTTAGGCCTACTTAAAAGGTCACTTTGCCCTATGTTAACATTCTAGAGCGGAAGTGGCAAACACAAGGCCTGAAACCCGCCCTCCACCTTGTTTTATCTGGCCCGGCACCTTGTTTCTACCCAGGGCAGCACCGAGCTCTCACTTAACTATTAAAGAGTGGTTACAGTTATACAGTCCTAAAATTACATTCAGCCCTTTGTAGGCAACTGCGAGGCTGATGTGGCCCCTGGTGAAAATGAATTTGACACCCTTGTTCTAGACATTTGAGGCAGAAGACATGCAAGGCAGTCCTGTGGCTCCATTTTGAAGTGATTCCATATACGATGTCTGTCCACAAAAAATCCAGCCATTGTTAACAGCAAGAATGGTTTGTGCTACATTAATGTAACCTGGCAGTCAAGTAGAGTGGTCTGGAATGAGCATGCATGAATAACCGTGACTTCACCGTACTGGTCTGTGGGGGCAGTAGACGCCATTGAGTGAGCATGGTTCAGAAGGCCGCAGCTATGGGCAACTGGTGATTGACAGCTTCACCACAACATTGTGCCCACTCAAGCATCACATCTCATGCAGAGTTTTTTGGCAAAATGTTAAATTACCTGGGTCACTCAGCCCCCCTACAGCCCAGATTTGACACCCTGAGACTTCTATTTTTTCACAAAACTAATGTCACCTTTGAAAGGGAAGAAAGTTCAGGCCATCCATGAGAATCAGGAAAATATGACAGGGCAGCTGATGACAATTGGGAGAACTGTGTGAGGTCCCAAGGTCCCAAGCCTACTTTGAAGGGGACTGAGGCATCATTGTCCTATGTACAATGTTTCTTGTATCTTGTATCTTCTTCAATAAAGGTCTCTATTTTTCATATTACATGATTAGATATTTCCTGGACAGACTATAATATATAACAAATTAAAAACAAATCTAAAATATTGTTTTCTTAAGAGCATTTCAAAACTCTGAAAATATATGTAATGCCTCCATATTTATGAATTTGACTAAATATCCAGAGTGTATTGTAGTCTGACTCATACGTAGTCATTTCTAGTCCCTTTATTGTGCTCTCTTTTCTCCCATATGTTTCCATTTGACAATAAGCACTTAAATGATAGCAAAAGAAACATGACGTCCCAATGTCACTTTCATCTACACAGTTCCTGCCCCCTATGCTGCAACCATACTGGACTTCCTCCCTCTCTTCCCCGTGCACCTTCTGTTCTTGCATGACTCCATTCCTTTGCTGAAATTCTTCTCCCAGTCACTGTCTTTTTCTCTTTAAGCTGAACTTTTCTATTAATCTTTTGAGCCCTTAAGCAAGACAGTTTCTTCAGTTTTTCAAAGAGTACTTTTTTCCAATTTTTCCATCAGTCTGGTTGGTTGTACATTCTCACAGTTCTCACAGAAATGCAATCAGACTTCTATGCAGAGCATGATTTATATTAGACTTTATCTCTTTGTAAGTTTTTTCTCTCCTTCCAAATTATTAGTATCCAGTTATTAGCTCATGTTCATGAATTCAGGACATATTTATTAAACACCTACCTATGTGTCAAGCACTATAACACACCTTGAGTATGTAGTGTCAGACAAAACATATGGGATCCTTGAACTTGGAGCTTACAGTGTGATAGTTGAGAGAGATCTTAAGAAAATATATACACAGAATATATAATGTTGTATAAATTTTCTTAAGTGCTATGATAAAAAGGATCAAGGCACTGTGAAAGAATAACAAGGGGGATCACTCAGATTAGAGAATCAGAGCAGGCCACTCATTCCAGGTATCTAAAAAGTGAAGGCCGAGTAGGTGTATAATAGGGAAGGAACATATTTTCAGCCAGAATGGATACTTAAATGATGTCTCTTGAATAAATAGAAGTACAGTATTCCCAATATTATATTCTCCCACTTTCCTGAGACCATGTTAATAGTACTTTTGTGTATGTTTCATCTTATAAAACATCTCAGATACTTCTTGGTAGGTGAAATTTACATTAAAATAAACAATATGCATTTTTTATAGTAACTCTTAATGCATTGTCATTTTATAGTTAAAAAAAGTCCTGCCAGGTAGCTCTGTTGGTTAGAGTATTGTCCTCATATGCCAAGGTTGTGGGTGTGATTTTCAGTGGTTACATACAAGGATAAACCAATGAATGCATTAGTAAATGGAAAAACAAATCTCTCTCTCTCCCCCTCCCCCTCCTCTCCCTCTACCCTTTTCCTCTTTCTCTCTTGCTGCCTTTCTCTCACTCTTAGATTGGTCAATTTAAAAAAATCCTGAAGTTGTTTTTTCTTTTTTTTTTTAGGAACAGCTATAAAATTTTGTTATCTCCCATTCTGAGTACAGATGTCCAGTTGCCTTTTGGGTACCATATTGTAGAACTGTATTTTTTTCTGTATTATCTTTCATATAATAATGAGTTGCAGCTCATTATTCTAGCTTTTTAAACACTCTAAATCTTGATTCTGACATAGAACATATTAGTGATAACTCTCAGCTTTACATCATCCCAAAATTTGATGAGCATGCCATCTGTGTCTTTATCTTAAGTCCTTAATTAAAATGTTGAATGAAAAAGACCAAGCATTCCCCCCTCACCATTCAGCTACATGGAGACATACTGATCCATTAAACAACTTTGTTTGGGTAACTATAAAAATCCATCTTGGTTCCTATAATTGTTTATGAGGATATGAGGAGAGAGTTTTTGCCAGATTAATTTCCACCCATAACATCCTCTTCTCTGTTCTCTACCAGTCTAGTAAATGCATGAGAAATAAATTATATCACTTTGTCTAGAATTGATCTAAATAATCCCATTTTGATACTTTTTACCCACTTCTTCTTTATTAAAACATTCACAAGCTTTTTAATAGTATGCTCATGGATTATTTTGTCAGAATTGGGCATTGCCATAGCTTCGTGATAACCTCCTATTAGAACCTCCCCTCTGGCTAGGCCTAGCCCTAGCCCTCCTGGGCAAAGATAAGGTCTCAATGCCTTGAAACCCAGGCCAGTTTCATAGCACCCAGAGAGTGAGTCCTTTAACAGCAGATAGTTCCTCTGAGGTGAGTGATGCTGTTCAGTAGGCAGCCAGGGCCATGTGGGGATGTAACTGCAGAATATATTTCCTACACTGATTTGACCTCAGTCCTGCTTTACTGTGTTTATTTTCCATATTCGGTATGTTGGTCTGCAGATAACAGTGGTTACAATGATAATTCTTCAATTTCTATTCAATTACTTTCCCTTTACAAGGACTTGGGCCTCATGTACTTTTGATTCTAGTCGTGTTTTCAGTTTTATATTTTTTCCTGTACATTTCTCCTCACTTTTCTTCAGGTCTGGCTTCAAGACCTACAGTTCATGTCATCTGCAAAAACAGGTTTCTTGTTATCTCTCCTATTAGAACTTAATTGTTTGCCTATAGTTCTGTTATAATTCACAGCCTGAAAAACTTAATTTTATTCTTCATTACTGTCTATACTGCAAACACTTTATTCTCTATCCCCTTCTTTCTCTTCTTTCTCAAAGACCTCTAGGAAAAAAACTACTAATACCATAATATTTCCTATATTTACCCCAAGTCCCTTAACCTCATATGTAAGTCTAAGTTCCAGGAACTACTTTCTAGATTTTCCATTGGTTATATTCCTTCCCACTCATACCATCAATGTCAGTAACCGTCAGTTTATTTCATGAATTTTGATAGGTTTTTCTTAGATAATGGAGTCATGCTTGGGGAAGGTTAGACCCAAGATATTGGCTTTTGAGTGTACGCTATGTGTTAGGCACTCTGGAAGGGCTTTGGTTATGTTATTTTATAACATGTGTTTAATAGGGATAGAATGTCGGGGCCCACAGCCCAGTCTTGATGTGGTATCACATTGAAATATTTAATTTTTTTCAAATTCTTGAAATGATACAAAGGAGTGGGAGAATGGATTACCATGCCAAATACATTAAATATACTGTTTTTCTCTTTGTTGTTCCACCAAATGTCCATTGCAGTCTTTGAGCAGGAGAGAAATAACAAGAGTTACCTGAAAGGTCATAGTAATTGTTTTCTGGGCCCTTGTGTTTTACGTCTCAAGTTGAACAAAATTCCTTTGGAAATTTTCTCTATTGAGTGCCTGATCAAACTGATGTATTACTAGGCTATTTTTAATTTCCAAGAATGAGGACAAACTGAAGTAACCTCAGATACTAGGTCCCATTGCTGGATACTTGGGGAGCTAAGGAAGCAAAGAGAGCCTCCTTCCTCTCAGGAGGAAATGCATCATGGCTCCTGGCCCTGCCCTGTGTTTCCTGCTCCCGCAGTGTGATTTTGCCATTCTTAAGACTGAGTCTTTTGGTCTCAAGTCTTGCTTGACAGCCTAGCCTTCCCCTTCTTCCCAGTCTGTACCACTTTCTCTCTGCCTGACATTTAAAATTCCTGGAGAGAGGATTCTCCATGAGTTTCTGCATGCTCTCATCTTTAGTCCCTGAACATCCTTCTTTTATTTTTAATTCAGTTTCATAATTTTCCTTTTACTCTGTATCCCCAATCCTATTAACTTTCCTCATATTTAATTTAAAACCTTCCAATCTTCACATCTGTTCATGTTAAAGCACATGTATTCCAAAAGTACAAATGCATAGTTATTTTCATTGTGCTTTTAAGTAATTCGTTTTGTTTCTTCACTTTTATTGCAGTATCATTGGCAAGCAAAAGTCATATATATGTAAGTGTGCAACTTGATGATTTGATATATGTGTACACTGTAAAGTGACCACCACAATCAAGCTACTTAACATATCCATCACTTCATGTAGTTAGCACTTTTTGTGTGTATGTGTTGAAAACAATTCAGATGTACCTTCTTAATGATTTTAAGTATATAATATGGTATTGTAGGCTTTATGCTGTACTGTAGATCTCCATAGCTTATTCATCTTGTACAACTGAAACTCTGTATCCTTTATGCCAACATCTTCCCATTGTCTCCAACCCCAACCTCTGGCAACCACCATTGTACCATATGCTTCTAAGGTTCAACTATTTTAGATCCCACACATAAGTGAAATCATGCAGTGTTGTTCTTTATGTCTGGCTTACTTTACTTAGCATAATGTCCTTTGAGTTCATCCAGGTTGTTGCAGATGGCGAGATTTCCTTCTTTCTTAATGCTGAGTAATAGTCCGGCATGTGTGTGAGCGTACGTGCATGTGCCTGCATTGTAAACAATGCTACAGTGAGTACAGATACATCGTGGACATAGTGTTTTTATTTCCTTTGGTTATAACCTGTGGTAGGACTGCTGGATCATAAAGTAATTCTATTTTTAATTTTTTCCTGATAAATAATGATAGCTAACATTGATTATTTACAATATGTTATACTGTTCTCTAAATCCTCTGCCTCTCTGTAGTAACTCATTTTATTCTGTTACCAACAGGATTAGTTGCATATTGTTTTCATTCCCATGTTATATAAAAGTAACAGAGAAGTTAAGGGACTTGCATAAGCTTTACCAGCTGGGAATGACAGACTTTGTTTCCTCACCCATTTAATTTGGTTCTAGAGTGTGTCACTTAATAGATTAACTACTTCTGTTCCTCTGCATGTAGACTAGTTTGGGGAGGAACTGCAAAGTATTCCATCTTTTACATATATTTAGCATTTTACATTCCTTTTTCAATAGTGATAAATTATGCAGGCTTCATTCAAATATTGGCTGGTCAACTAAGGATGTTGTAAGTAGTCCAATAATGGCATCATGTGCGGCAGCATGATCAGTAGGTACCTGATAGTATAGTTTCAGTATAGTTTAACAGAAAAACAAATACTAGGAATAAGGTTATTAATCAAAAAGGGGGAAATATACCAAGGTATTAATAATTGATAGCCTTTAAATGATGAGAAGGTTTTCTTCCAACACTTTCCTCTTTTTATTTACATTTTCTATATCTCTATACATAGAATTGTACTGTTAAAAGCCCTCAGATTCTGAGTTTCAATGTGGATTTAAAGCCAGAGCCAAATGTTTGGCTTTGTGGTCTGTATATTTTATCTCTGAATTTTGAATAATCTAGATATGAATTGATTTCACCTGATTATTTCTAATAGCTCCAAAACAAAAAAAAAAAAAAATGCACATTCTAAAATAGCTTACTTGGCACTATATCAATTCTCTTGGATGATAAGACTTGCAGATTTTTATCCCATCTCTTTTTCTGAGTCATCCTTTGGGACATGGGAAGGATGAATTGGGCACATTTTAACTCCAGATGGAATAATTTATTACTTTCCTGGATCAAAGCTGTACTTTAAATACACACAGCTATAACCCTGGTTAGTGTGGCTCAATTGGTTGAAGTGCCATCCTGTAGACTGAAAGGTTGCAAGTTCGATTCCTGGTCAGAGCACATACCAGGTTGCAGGTTTGATACTTGGTCAGGCTGCATGTGAGAAGGCAACCAATCTCTCTCTCTCTCGCTCGCTCTCTCACTCTCTCTCCCTCTCTCAAAACAATGAAAAAATATCCTCGAGTAAGGATAAAAAAATAAAAATAAAATCAAATATACACAGCTATAGCCTGAACTTCCTAAACTGATGAGGATTGTAAAGAGATTCCTTTAAAGCTAAAATGGTTGTGTAGATGGAGCATGAAAACACAGGAAGATGTCTTGAATGCTTCCTAATTGTATTTGCAATTTGTGAAATTGTTACCACATGTCGAGCATTATGAAGTTGCAGAATTTCATGTACCCTAATACAAGAGAGATATGGGATGTGGAGAGATATGGAGAGATATGGATGCAATAGATTATGGAAGTCCTGGTAAACAATGTCACAGAGCTTGGACTTTAAAATAGGATTAGGATAAGGAATGTGGAAGGAGGGACATTACTGGTTAGGGGTAGGAGGTGGGAGGGATAAATATAATAATTTTAATGTAAGTTTATTTTTAAGGTCTTTTGACATAATTTTCATCTTTATTAACTTCCAAGCTGCATTTTGCTTAATATTTTATATATGCTTGCTCAAATTAGCATGGGACTGTTAATTGCCCATATATCAATACTTGCTCTATGTGTTTTTGATCAGCAAATAGACAAAAATTCACAAGAGTACTCTGCCTATCCCTGCATGCCACACAAGTTTTGGCCTTGAGGAGAAAGCAGCATTCTTTTTCTTTTTTTAGTATATTTTATTGATTATGCTATTACAGTTTTACCATTTTTTTCTCTTTATTCCCCCCTACATTTTGTACCTCTCCCCTGCCCTCCAACATTCCTCTCCTCGTAGTTTATGTTCATGGATCATACATATAAGTTCTTTGGATTCTGTTTCCTATACTATTTTTAACCTCCCCTCCCCATCGATTTTATGCCTACCAATTATGCTTCTTATTCCCTGTACCTTCCCTCTACCCTCTCCACTGTTAACCCTCCATGTGATGTCCATTTCTCTGGTTCTATTCCTGTTCTAATTTGCTTAGTTTTTGTTTTTTAGGTTCAGTTGTTGATAGTTATGAGTTTGTTGTTATTTTACTGTTTGTTATTTTTGTTTTTCTATTTCTTAGATAAGTCCCTTTAACATTTTATATAATAAGCACTTGGTAACGATGAACTCCTTTAACTTTACTTTATCTGCCCCTCCCATTCTAAATGATAGAGAAAGCAGCATTCTTGAAAAGACTTAAGATGTTGGATCTTCTCCTCCATGGGATTTCTCAATCTGGGAGTGTCTTCCTACCTGTCACCCCCATCTTATACGCTGAAGATGATGTTATACTTTTTCTTTTGGAGAATAATAATACTAGCAGCAATAGCTAACTCTTTGTTTCAGACCCTGTAACCTACAAAAAAATTATTTGAAGTAGGCGTAATAATTATCTCCATTTTGTAGACAAAGATAAGGAGACTTGAACATGTTCAAAGATAGACACAAACTAATAGCACTGTAATAAGGATTCTGGCTGACATCAAACTTACGCCTTCTGTGTTTCTAAGTACTGCTATCAGCCACCAGGGCACCATGCTTCTTCAACACCAACAGTGTACTTACTGAGTGATTGCTGTGTGCTCAGCACTGCTCAGTGCTCTCATTTTATCCTTGTAATAGTTTTATGCAGTCAGTACTACTATCATCCCTACTATATAAATCAGAGTTTGCAAATGTCTTCTGTAAATGTCCCAACAGTAAGTATTTTAAACTTTGTGGCTCATACTGTCTCTTCCACAATGTCACCTCTGCTCTTGCAGTGTAAAAGCCACCATAGACAATGCTAAAATAAATGGGTGGGGCTCTATCCCAACAAAAGTGTGTTTACAAAAACAGGCAGAGGCTGGAATTGACCTGCAGGTCACAATTTGCCAGTCTTTGTTATAGAGAATAAAATGAAAGCTTAGAGGATTTAGGCAGATCTTGAGGTCAGGCATAGGCCTAGGTCAGCTTAATATCAAAGTCCAGATTCTCACCCATTTTTTATATTGTTTTCCTTATCATAGTCTTCATGTCTCTCATTAATGGATTGAATTATGTTCCCCTAAAAGATATGTTTGAGTCCTGACACCCACTACATGTGAATGTGACCTTATTTGCAAATAGGATATTTGCAGATATAATGAAGTTAAGGAACTTGAGATGAGACCATCCTGGATTTAGGGTGGGGTCTAAACCAAATGACAGGCATCTGTGTAAGAGAAAGGAGAGGGATATTTGAGACACAGAGGCCCATGTGAAGAAAAGACAGAAATTGGCCTTATGCTGCCACAAGCCAAGGAAGCCAGGAGCCACCAGAAACTGGAAGACCAAAGTAGGGTTTTCGCCTATAGACTTCAGCAGCGACAGAGCCCTACTAACACCTTAATTCAGACCCCTGGCCTCTAGAGCAATGAGAGAATAAATTCCTATCATTTGAAGTCACTAAGTGTGTGGCAATTTGTTATGACAGCCCTAGGACACTAATAAACTCTCCCCTCCTTTTTTTTTTTGTTCCCTTTTTCAAGCAGCATTTCTGGTTGCTCTTGAGAGGTTCTCCCTTTTTTTTGTGTGAATTGAAATTATCCATATCTACTGTTCGTTGATACTATTAGTGTAATTAGGAGATTGCTGGCTTCCAATTTTCTCGAGGAAAATAAGTATCTCCTCCTTCCTGCAATTTCTGTGCCTTTAGCAGGCATATGATTAAATACCCACAAATAAAATCTAAGATACCTGTTTGGCTACAGAAGACAAGAGAAGCTTAAGTATAAGTCTCTGGATTAGCGGATGCACAATCCATTAGGAAAGAAATTTATTGGTAAATGAAACAAATTCACCATTACCAGCACACAGTATAAATCAAGCCTGGGAGTCATATTTAATTTTACACCTTGGCAATATTTCAGAGGCTTTTACAGTAACTTGGAAGGAGTTAATGGACTGTGAATTCATTCCAGTACATTGATTTCTCAGTGAAAGATGTAGTTCTTTGGCAAAAGCAAACTTTTGCAGGTAAATTTTTTTCATCAAGTAATCCATAATTTAGAATTTATAATAACAGCTTGTTTTATTGTTCATGAATACAAATCATTGTTGGGATGACCCAACATTCCAGCAAATAAAAAAAATAAAGTTTCATCTCTGAAATGTGTCCCACACAGCCAAATCACTTTATGAGCTTCATTCTGTGCTACAGAGTTTGGAGGCAGTTGGCTCTGGATGCAGGATGCCTTCATCCACCTTATTCTAGGAAGCCATTTGTTCCAGGTATTTTTTTAAATATTTTTTTAATTTTAATTGTTGGGTTTTTTTTTACAGTTTTCTGTTTTTTACTCCCATCCCAGCCCACCTCCCCAGCCCTCCCCACCTCCCTCCCATTTCCACCCCCCTAGTTTTTGTCCATGTGTCCTTTATACTTGTTGCTCTAGACCTTCCCCATTTTCCCTGATCTTCCCTCCCCTCTCCCCTCTGGTAACTGTCAGCCTGTTCTCAATTTCAGTGTCTTTGGTTATATTATGCTTGTTTGTTTGTTTTGCTTATTAGGTTCCTGTTAAAGGTGAGATCATATGGTATTTGTCTTTCACCGCCTGGCTTGTTTTGCTTAGCATAATGTTCCAGATATTTTTGATGTCTCTTATTGCCGCCTTTAGGGGTTTTCTTTAAATACTGGTGTTAGTAATATGGAGGGCATTTATGGCAGTAGAACACAATCCATTTAATAAAGCTTAAACTCTAGGAATTCTCTCTTGCATGGGCATCTTCCAAGTGGAGGTTACTGGCTAGACTTCTTGTAGATCCTTTCCTGTGATGAGCAGGGTGAGCCCTGGCCAGCAGGTCTCTGTATCTTCTGTCTTTCCTTGCAACACAAGCAGCATGCCCTCATCTGTTTTCATATTGGAATTACGAGTTACATTTGTGCATTGCTTTATTTGGAGGAGAAATCTTTAGACATTTAGACTATCGCTCTAAGGGACAGTAGAGGAGTGCAAATGAGCATCTTTTCATCTGAAGAAGCCCCACTACACAATTGACGCTATGCTCAAATGAGGACCCAGGCGTCCCCAGATCCTCCATATTTTCAAGAGAAGCGAGAAATGTTTATTTACATATGAAACCCCCAAATATGGAGTTCTTGGTCTCAAAATAAATATAAAAGGTGTGTCAAAAGTAGATTTTCTCTTATGAGTATGTGGAACAGTTTACTATTTTATTATTTTTTAATTATTGTGTTATTTTCCATATGAACAACTGTAAAACTACTTTTTTTCCACCCTGTATAAGTAAACATGAAAATAAATAAGCAGGTAGACAATAAATACATCCAATGTGCTGGCCTAATATAATATCTGGATTTAGGTCAAGCTTTCTTTAGGACCTCCAAGACACAGTGAAAAGGACAAAGACACTTATTCTAAGCTTATATATTTCAGAATTTCAGGGGATGCTTCTATTGACTTATAAATTGGCTATTGCTCATTTTTAGAATTAGTTACATTAAACCTGCCTCAAAAGTTGGCAAATGAAGTTGCTATTTATTTATTATTAAAATGTTTTATTATTTATGCTATTACCATTGTCCCACTATTCCACCTTTGCTCCACTCTACACAGCCTGCTCCCCACCCCCACAGTCCATCCCCACAATGCTGTCCATGTTCATGGGTCATGAATATATGTTCTTTGACTAATCTCTTCCCCTTCTTTCAACCAGTCCCCATCTACCCCCCTATTTAAAGAGCTAGTTCACTGGTCATTCTGATAATAGTAGTTTTCTTTTAGACAGTGTATTAGCCATGTGGGTATGTCACAGCTAGTTAATTATAAGTCATATTCTACCATGTTTTATTATTTTTAACAATATATATAATTGCAATATATAAAATATATATTTGTAATATTTATGTATACATACATTATAAGTGTATGTATTTATACATAACACATATATTTATGTATATATACAAAACATCACACTTAGTGGTCTTTAAGCCTAAGGCCAAGCCATTGGTCGCTTAACTTCTAAGTTCTTCAATTATCTCCTAAGAAGGTGACTTGTTCTAATGCTGTCTTTTCTTCCATTCAGTGGCACACCTGAATTAGCATCAGAACTCTCAGTCAATTTTCTAAGCCTCTAGCATGACATCCCATGTGGCCCCACCTCACCTGCCCAATTTTATGCTTCTCCTCAACCTCAAATCTTATGCAGATTTCTCTATTGACTTGTGAACATTTTAGGTTCATTCTCATCTTCTTAATTTAATTTGTGGTATCTCTCCTGCCTAGGTTGCCATCTACATATCTTTTTTTTTTTTTTTTTTGAGTTCTGCTATGCTTCAGAGGTTATTTTAAGTTAGACTATGATATATTAAAGTTGCAATTTTGGGGATATTAATATAACAGTTGATCAGATATGGAATGAATTAGAATGGATTGGGGTCCTAGAGTCCAGCTAAGGAGCCATTAAAATAAGCCAGGTGAGAGATAATGAGTGTCTGATTTTGGCTGGTGGCAGCAGCAAACTTGGAAAGACAGAGATGGATTCAAACAACAATTGCTTTACTGATCCAGTGTAGAAACTCTCATTTTGTCAAAGTTATTTCAGCCTTTAATTTACATGGAAATGATCTGGTGTGAAATAGCACCCTAATTTGGTAATTATTACCATATAATTTTTCTGCTAAAGCATCTTTATAGAATCATACTTTCTATCAATCACCAGCACTAAAAACAGGATAAGGAAAAAACATTTTTACCTTGCTATATAGCTTTTAGTAGTGGGAAATATTAGTATATCATTATATATGAAAATTTCATAAACTTCTAATTATATTTTGCTTTTACTGTATCAAAAGGAGATAAAAAGGCAAGTATTATTACATTTTTATTTTTACATGAAGAAACTGAATTATTGAAATTTAAAATTTAATTACAGATCACATAAGGTTAGACCTTGATTTATAATCCATATTGCCAGTACTTTTTAAAATAATAAATTATAAATTTTCCTGAAATGTATCCATATGCTCATCAACTTTTGGAAAGTCACATTCTAATTTGATGGTGTTGCTGTTCAGACTGTGCTAACTGCTGACACAGCTCAATTTTATTTTGTCAGAGCATTACATAAAGACTCTCAAGCTATTCTAAATATTTCATGGGCTATTTTATTTCATCTTCTGAAGTTATACTTTACTATGCCAACATCAATCCATGAACTCTGCAATAGGTTATGGTATAGTACCAAATGCATTCAATAACTGATGATGCAGTCCTAGTGGTTGAGTACCACTAAGAGCACTAGGTGTCTGAGTCCATCTTTCACCAACACCGGGTTGGCTGGGAGATCTGTTTCACTCCAGGACTGTGGCTGATGGAACAGCTACTATCTGAAACATTCCTAGTTCCTGGGCATAGGGAAAGAAAGAGTATGGCAAATTACAAGAGAAGTAACATGTTCACTTCCGCTCACATTTCATTGGCGAAAGGAAATTATAAGATCATACCTAATTTTGAGAGAGAGGGAAGTACAATTATACTATGTGTCAAGGACCAAAACCTAAGATATTTGGGGAATAGCACTGACAAAAATAAGTCATGCTCTGAGATCAGCTTTCTGAACTTTAAAAGGTAATGTAGATAATGTTCGGTATAATTTAAGGTTTCCTCAGGGCAGGGAGATGTAACGAGAGGACTTCATTCAGGCTCTTATACAGTCCTAAGAATTACTCGGTAATATCGGCTTGCCAACAATCTATATACCCTCGTAATGTTTCAAATGCCAAGTGTATTATGTGGTTAAAGCACTCAGTCACTTTAACTTTAACAGCATTTATTTGCAGTCATGATAGAAACCACTTAGTACATACAGTTCAGATTGTTCTGTGTATAGTGTTCCATTTGTCCCTAATATCCTCAATAGCTTCTAAGAGAAAAACATGTTTCTTGTCTGCCTGGGGAAACCTGGCACTAGGTTGTTAATGCTGAAACTGTCTATATGAACAACTGTAGATACCATCTTGATGAAATTGCCTGGACAATTCAATTTAAAAGATCACTTCTTTATATGATTTGGTTGACTGATTACATTTACAGTGATAAATTTAGTTATAGCAAGTGAACCAGGTCAGGCAATTAGTCAAACACCTGTTTTTACCACAAAGTATGCCAGTAAATATTTTCACATGAATTACTTAGAAAATTGAAACCAGAATCCATTTATATTTTCTCAAATTGTCATAAAATTTGTATATGTATTCTGTATTGTATAATTTAAGTAATTGATTATGTACCATTTTTTTCTCATTAAGAAGACATGAATTTCATTAAGAGCAGGGGCTGATTTTCCACTTTGTCACTCCAGCACTAAAGAGAACATTCTGGGGCCATAATAATTACTTTTTTCCTACTTGATAGTGAGCTGGGTAATTATAGTCAAGTCTGAGTTTGAGTTCCCTTTCTATTTCTGACCAGACTATAAAACAAAGCAATTGACCTTGATGACTTTGAATCTACATCTAAAATAAAATGCAACAGTAAATTACATTTTTTATTATTAATGAAAGTGGTTCACACTTAGATGATTTTTTTTTCCTGGTAAATGTAATAAAATTTAGTAAATAATTATGCTACAGAATATATTTGAGTTTTAGGGAATACAGGCAAATATTTTTTGTCAATATAATTATTTGAATTTTGTGTAACTTCTAAATCAGTGATATTTCAGGTGACTGATTAGGTTTTAGGTCCAAATAAGATACTTTGTTATTTGTAGTACCATATTCTGTTTAACATCGGAGAGTCTATGCTGGGAAGGTTTTACATATCTAGTAAAGACAGTTTTCTACTAGTAAATGGTATTTTCAAAATATTTCTTTTAAGAACTCAATTTTAAAAAGAACAGATAATGAAAAGTTAGGTGCTTTCCAACTCTCTCCTCTCCGGCTTCACAGAAGCCTAAACAAGGTTGGAACGACCTGTGAGAGATTGTAACTGCTACCCATGGCTAGTGGTTCTGGGCCAAAATATGAATTCGCCAAGGCAATCTGGCGACCTTATTGAGGACCTACATTTCCACATATTAACAGATTGAGATTTTTAATAAATGTCTAGTACTGTCTGTTTTTCCTTGAATACAATGGCAAAGTACTGATCTAATTTCTCAAATTGTCTTTCTTGCAACCATTTCAGAAACATCTGCCCCCATATCCTCCACCTCTTCTAAACAAATGTATAAACTACCCTGACTTAAGTCATCAGATACTTTTTAGTATGATGCGTTACTCCATAAATAGTAGTACTAAAATGTATGAATTAATAGGGTAATCTTTAAGCACTGAGAAATGAAAACATTATATTATATTAACTTACAAGCTTCTCCCAGATCTTCACTTTGAAGTGGGGAAGAAACAATCAATATTTTATTCATCTTTACCGATCTTATTTCTGGTAGTGTTTTTTCATTATTCTAGCAAAGTGTCAATAAATAGAGCATGCAATGTATTGTAGGATGTTTCCACTTGAATTTAGATTTATGAATGTTGCCAGAGAAGTTGTTCTGAGATATATTTTATGTAAATGAGTTTTGAGAACATTACTGAAGTATCCATAGTCAGGAATTTGAATTCTCAATTTGCAGGTTAACCTTGTACGTAGCCACATTTGATCATATTCTTTTGCCAAAAGTTGTAAGTATTAAGTATGTGGGTAAAACTAATCCTTTCAATTATGAGATAGGGATAAGAATATGCAGTTATTCGTAGTTTTCACTGTGGACTTTTCTTTGGGGTATATTCTAGAATAAATATAACTTTCCTAGAAAATAAATGTCACTGTTGCTTTGTCCTGTTGAATTTCAACACTATTTTATGCTCACTGAACTTATGACCTAGACTTTCATATAGATCCTCTGGGTTTATTGCTTATCAAGAGAAAAAATAAAACAGTGCTTTAGAGGTCCTCTAATTAAAATCCTTCAATATGCAAATATAGGTAAAAATGAAATCTCATTGAATTAAAAGGCATCTAATTCAAAATATGCTTCAACATAGAATCTATATAGTTACTCAGATATTTAAAAGTTATTTATATGAGGTCTCCTGGAATTTCATATTTGAAGTATGCATGCCATGAGAGTTAATCCCACTTAATTACTAGGACTGCTCTTTCCATTCAGTAGCGAATGGAATCATTTTGTGACTCAGTTTCTCTGTAAAATTAAGTAATGCCTGTAGCCTCTATTTAATCCTATATTTAGCTTTATTATGTACTCAATACTGACATACTGATCAATGCTCCATAGAATTACAATTATATTAAACAATACAGAATTAGTCTTTTAACAACCTCAAGTGGAGCAGTGTTTTTTCAACCCCAGGAAGATCCTTCCTGATGATTCTTAGATGTTTGCTATACTTTCTCTTATCAGTGAGTTATTTGGAAAGTATAAAATCATTCTAATATTAATCTAAGAGAAACAGAAGTATAAAATTATATTTCACATATAATGTGAACACACATAGAGGGAGGGGGAAATAAAGGAAATGAGGTCCTGAAAATGTTTGGAAAGGGATCAAGTGGTGCAATGTGCCTTTAATAGAAAAGTGGCTGCCATTTCCCATTGTGATATGAAGAGAGACAATAAAAAATGGGACTGTATACAGATATAATTATAGGAAATTGAATTAAAGAAGTTCTTTTTCATTTCTTTCAATTTGGGGGCATGGAGAAGAGGTGAGTTCTTAAAAGTTTGAAAGCATGTGAAGAAGGTTTGAAAAAGCTATAATGTGAAATAGAATTGAGAAGAAAATGAAGAAGAATCACTAGGCAGTGTAAGAACTTTGTTGAAGGAAGAGACTACATAGTGTGCTCACCAGTGCGTATCAGCCTTTTATTTTCATCTCTGCTTGGTAGTTCAGTGTTAAGCTCAGAGTAGGAAACAGCTGGACAATCTAGGTCTGAAGTTTTGCCAGACTGGCATGGCAGAGGGACAATGGGGCCAGGTGGTCAATTATATTGTCAAGAGGGTGTTTGTAGTAAGGAACCAGGAAGGCTGAACTGGCTAGAGAAAGAGCAGCTTTGCATGATGAAAGGCATACCTTTTGCTGGAGAAGTTGGGGTAGTCTATTTGGCCAGATTTCAAGAAAGGTGAGTGGGAAGGGCAGGAACAAGCAAGTTAGGGATGTAGTTCTCAGCCTAGACTGCACATTAGACTCCCCTGGGGATCTTTGAACACTACTAATGCCTAGATCCATCTTCTGAGATTCTGGTCAAATTGGCCTGTAGTGTATCCTGAACAATGGGAATGTATTTTACAGTCAAGCTGAAAACTCTTGCTTAGAGACTCTTGTAAAGAATCTTACAGTTTTTGCAAAATAGGTGGCACTTTATTTTCAAGGCAATGAAGTATCAGCAAAGATTTTAAAAGAAGTAGCATAAATCATGTATTTTTATCTTTTTAAATTTATTTCTTCAGTTTAGTTGGTATAGTTTTAGAAGAGTAACTTTTTCTTCAGAGTGACTGAGCAATATTAAAAGAGAATGATTAGGAAAAAGGAAGACTAGTGAAGAGAACACTGCAGTATTCCAGACCAGAAACAGTAAATATCTGGAACCAAAGACTGACAAAAGAATTGTAGAGCAGGGGACATATTTAACTTAAGAACTTGTTACACCTGTTAATATATTTGTGTAAAATAATGGAGAAAGCTCTGAGATGACTGAGAGATTTTTTATTTTGGATAATCTGTTAGTTTTCCGTTGCTCCATCACCACTTACCACAGACTTTGCTCAAATGTTCATTATCTCAGTTCCCAAGTTTCAGGAGTACAGGCTTGGCTTCTCTAGATTCTCTGTTTCACGTCATGCTCTCACCAGGCTGCAATCAATGTGTGGGCTAAGGTCTCAACAGAGGCTTGGATTGAGGAAACCTTCCCTTCCAAACTCCTTTGGAATTACTGATAGAATCCATCTTCATGCACTTCTAGGGCTGAGGCCCTGCTTTCTTGCTGGCTGATAACCAGAGACTGCCTGTCAGTCCCAGAGGATGCCCTTGGTCCCCTGC
Organism: Anoura caudifer; assembly: GCA_004027475.1. Taxonomy (NCBI): domain Eukaryota; kingdom Metazoa; phylum Chordata; class Mammalia; order Chiroptera; family Phyllostomidae; genus Anoura; species Anoura caudifer. The sequence continues at coordinate 127,748 of PVKU01001864.1, read as the reverse complement.
TGTGGGGTGCTCCAGAGGCATGTCATAGCACAGCAGTTCTCACTTTTTCAAGGCCAGCAGGAGAATCTTTCTCCACAAAAAGGACCTAGTCACTATTTTGTTTTTTTGCCTGATTATCAGGCCCACTCAAGATAACCTCCCTTCTGATTAACTCAAAATCAACTAATTTGGCATGTGAATTATATCTGTGAGCTGCCCTCCCCTTCGCTGCACACCAGAATTTAATCATTGGCATGCTAGCCCATCATATTCACAGCTTCTGTACAAATTCAAGGGGAAGAGAGCATACAGGCATGTATATATATTCTAGTGTATAGCAATCAAATATGTTGCAGTTAATTAAAATGACTAATATAAGAGAATGAGAATGTTATCAGAGGAAATTGATGGCCTTAGTTTTAGACATGTTGAATTTGGGAGTAATTGGGCATCCAGTTACAGTGGATAAGTAGGTGGTCTAGAACTCAGTAGAGGGATCAGAATTGGAAATATATGCTTTATAGTAATCACTTGAAGTGACAGTTAAATAGTGAGATTGTCTAGAGAAAGATTGTAGCAAGAACTGAGCTGAGGACCAAGTAAAGTCAGAACATTGTATCTGTATTTCAACCCTAATCTCTCGATTCCAGTCCAGTATCTCATTAGACTGCCTTTCACTACACCTCTGTTTTCTTCTTTCAATAATGTCCCATTCTTGCTAATTGGTGATGTGCTCAGAGTCCTTCTCCCCACCCCATTCCAAGTCACAGTAACTGGAAGTGAGAATCAAGAGCTTTCATAGTGAAAGCCTTGAAGATCACAGACACCAAGAAAGATTGACCCTATTATACTCCCTGTCTCTGGACAGAATTATAGGAATGGTGGGGCATAATCCCCAGTTAGGGGTGATGGTATCATTAGCCCTGAACTGCCTTATTTCTTCTTATCAGAAAGTAGAGCTAACTGTGCACTTTTCCCTGCTTCTTCCATCCCAGAATTGTCTATGAAATAAACAGAGGCACAAATTTGGATTGCAGATGTAATCATATGTATCTATCTCTGAGAACTTTTGTCTGTTTATTTGAGCAGAAAACTCCTGCAGCCCCTGTGGCAGTATTGTTGAGCACTCTGAGCTCCATGTGAATTTGATCATTACGTTTTGATCAGATTTTCTTTCCCTTCTCTTCAACTTCTCTTTTTCAGGTTATATTCAAGAAGAATGTGTCATCCCCTGCCCATTTGATTGCAAGTTAAGCGATTGGTCCAGCTGGGGGTCTTGCAGTTCATCTTGTGGGATTGGAGTGAGAATTAGATCCAAATGGCTAAAAGAAAAACCTTACAACGGAGGCCGCCCATGTCCCAAACTGGATCTCAAGAATCAGGTAAAGTGCATGAAGCAGCAAATAAAAAGCTAAAAAAATTACCCCCTTTATTATTGATTTTCTATTAAAATTGAAGCCATTATCTTGTTACAAGCAGCTCGTGAAAAGTTCTCACAAATTCAGGAGAGGAGTTCAGTGAACAGAAATTAACATAATACAATTAGTAGGAGAAGTCTTGGCCACTCCTATATAATGTTGAGTTTAACTTGGTATTATTAGCAGTAATAATATTTACAGGAATTGATCCAATTGATTTTGAATAACCTTGAAGTGTAATCTTATTATTGGTAATACTATAAAAGAAATGTGTGTATACACACACACACACACACACAAGCACGTATAAATGTACTAATGTTGGGGGAATGTCAATTACTTATGTCCGTCAATATAATTACTGGTCTCATCATATACTCCAAAAATGGATTTCTATTTTTCTTTCACCTAAGTCGTTACTCTAATATTCTTGGGGGAGGGGGCGGGGGGGAGTTCAGTCTTGCCAGTGTTTCTGCAGCTCTTCATGTCTCTTCTGAACTATTTCTCTACCTGTTTCCCAAAGAGTCAAAGCTGTTTTCATCAATGGAACCCTGAGGATACGCTTCCATATAGCTGTCTAGTTAAAGTGCTATCCTAAGCAATCAAAGTTGATTTGAGTATTTCAGCTGACTTTACCCATACAGCGGAGCCTCTAAGATTTAGTTAAGAATTATGTTAAAGAACTAAGTTTTCTCCCACAATTGCATACTGGTAATTAGACTAAGGCCAATATATATACTTTAATCTAGTTGAATAGGTGGAGAACAAGATAATGATAGTTTAAGTCCTCTATTCTAAAACAAAAAGTTCTTTATTCTTAGAGAGGTGCAGTGTGTCTTCTATGGGTATGTAGAGTCTTTATTCTCCAAAACTGCTTTAATAGAATAATTACATAGGCTTCTATTACTAATTCTAGTATATTAATTTCTATCCTCTTAACTCCATTTTGATTAGACTTTCTGTATGGGTTATTTAATGGGAGAGACATTCATGCATCTGTTTTTAATTAGTTTGAATAGCATATCTAGTTCTATTTGGGTTTAGGTATCATTTGTCAGTTCAAGACCAAAATCTCTACCTATTTTTCCCTATGTTTTGACAAATGATTGACAACAAAAACTTACCATTCAAATATACTTAAGTTCTGAGACAGGCCAGAGTGTGATGTGTCTTTTATTTTAAAGTTATGTGGTAAAATAAGGACCCAGTTTTTCCCTCAAAGCAGATGTAAACCTATTGGGGAAGACAAGGCAGAGGATCATAAAATCAACATAAAGTTTGCAAAAAAGCTCCACAAGTATAGTAGTTTGATGAAGGGAATATTAATGAAGATTAATGAAGGGATTTGATTAATGAAAATAGGGAGTTAATCAGAGTGGAGATAATCTTTCTCAGATTAGCCTTACTTCAGACAAAGAAAGGATTACTACAGGTTTTTGGTCAGAAGGCTTTCAGGTAAATACTCAGTAAGAAAAATATTTGACCCTCCCATAGGGATTTTCTAGGCTTTTAAAATGGAAAATAACTACTAAGAATTTATAGCTATTAATAATGTATGGAATTCTTATATCTTTCTCAAAAGCATCAATGAAAGCTAAGTATAACACTGGTATTAAATATTAATTTTGATATGTTAATTTTATGAACTAGGAAATTATCAAAGGAATAAAAGAACTTGAGCATAGATTTTAAGACACTATTTTCAGTATGCAAAGGTAAATGTATAGAAATGTGTCTATCAAATCTGAAAGTATAAATAAGTAAATGTCCTTGTAAGCCTGTTTTGATTTAAAGGGAACTGGTTCTAAACATGTCACTGGCATATAAAGCTTATAACCTTAAGAAGTAGTGCAAATGAAAAGCCCCAAGTTCAACAATAATTTAGATAAATTCCATAAATTAAAATTAAGTTCAGGTGGGCCTGTCTGCAAGTTTAAGAAAGGCAGTATAGCATTCCAAAAACATTTGTTTGTTGTGATGCTCAGAAATGAATCCTGAGATTTAATGTACCAGAAATTGAATTTAGTATGGCCTATATTCTAATGAAAAGAGAATTCAGATATCTAGCATGTATATGGCTTAATTAAACTTGAATCAAAAACTTCACCCCAGTCCATACTTTATGTTTTATGATCACAGCAATAAGTAAGAAGCACTACCTCTCACTTGTAAGTCTGCAAATGGCATGGGAAAATACTAATGTGAAAAGTCCTAGATTTGAAAGAAGCCCTTCTTAGAGCAATTTTTTCTAAAGCAAGTATATACACACCTATTAGCGCATTTCTGGGAAGCTATCTGTGGTGACTCCATTGAATATTTGCTCTTGCACAGGGGAGAAACCCCTGTGTGTTATGTTTATATAGAATTCTATTAAAGTTGTCCTTATTTTAAAATTCATTTGAAAATAAATGGGGTTGTCAGGAATTTTCATTATTTAGGAAATATCCCCAAGCTTCTCTTATTAATGGTGATTCTTCTTTAGGAGAGACTGCTATTTGTTTTTCTAAGCTGGAAATATGGTCTAGTTAGAGGTGCACCCACTTGAGGCTCTTTTGTAAAGTTCAATTTTACTTCTGGCTTTAGGATATTTGTCTTCTTTCCAATTGGTTTTTATGTTCAGATATATTTTCCTATTGTTGGAACCATATTAATACTCTATCATCCATTCACCCAATAAAGACCTTAAAAATATATAACCAAATTAATCAGTAAAAGAGGCATATGTCTTCAGTATCTGTGCATAAGGAAAATTCAGTATATTTCAGATTGAGCTGAACACGCTGTTTATAAAAAATATTAAAGTATCTCATGTTACGTATTGCCTATGATGCATATGCCTGTGTAAATGTTAGTATACCTGCATATGCCTATTTATTCTCCTCTTTATGTTTCTGTAGGTCTTTTTGAGGGCAAGGGCTGTCTTCCTCCTTTTATAATGTATTCAAGCCTATTCATTGGATGCTTTATTTGAAAAGAAGCCTTCTCTCTGGATTTGTGGGTAGATAGTTCCATGAAAAACAAAATATATTAGAACTCTGGTCTCTTATGGTGTGATTTTTTTCATTTGAATTCTCAAGAACGTGAGCTCTTCTAGAGGATAGAAATAAGAACCTCCAAATTATTATTGCCCAGAGTCTTTCAAGACTTGACTGAAAAATCCTGGGTGTTTGGATTCCCATTGAAATCTAACTCAGTGATATAAATGAAAGGTTGGTATTATGTAACATACATGCAACTCATAAACTGTTGTGAATCTGTGAGTGAAATCAATATTTACGATATCTTATAAAAAGCCTCCCTTTTAAACCAAAACCTATCAACGTGATAGCTCTTTCTCTAGAAGTGCCAAAATGACAGCAATAATTGAGTAGCTTTCTGCTAAGTATATTTGTGATGCTAAATAGATCCAACAGGCAGTTTACCCAGAGCTCTTATCTAAGTGGAAAACTTCTAAATAGTTGAGTGGAGTATCAGATCAGTTGTCTGATGCCTTTGACACTACTGTGCTGTGGTGGGGGCTCCGCCTGCAGGGCCCCATCCCCTTCTCCGGACATCACGGATGAGAATAAGTCTACCAAGACATGATCTGCTTGGGGAGGTAAGGTGGCCAATCTCTCAAAGGAGAAGGGCCAAGAGCCTCTTCCTCAATGGGCTTTTATTGGGTCATTTTTGCATAGGAATACAGGCTCATTAATCATTATCAGGCAGTAAGGATCAAACAATACATAACATACAAAGAACTCTTAGGGCCTATTTTGAGTCAGGGTCAGATAGCTAAAGAAAAATAAAACTTTGAGGAACAAACTCACTTCTTGCATGGACCCTTATTTAATTGAGAGCATTCTAAACAAAGTAGGTTTCACAGGATTTTACATATTCTTTCTTAGGCCTGATCACCCTAGGGAACCCGCCCTTTCCAGCACAGGGTGGCACCCACCACCAGCATTGTTTCAGGCTTGAGACATTGTTTCAGGCTTAAATCAGGCAGGGGAAGTAAAGCAGCCAAGAGATTAGGAGACTTCTTGCAGACAGAATGAGGACTCAGGCTATGTCAGAATAGCCATCACCCCCTTTTGCTATAGCTGCCTAAGTCCTTCCTTGGGGCCTCCACATGATTGTGCCAATCTTAGGTCATTCCCCCCTTGGGGAATCTTACCCGTCATTGGCTAACTGATAAAGCATTGGGGGCCAGTTATGGATGAAGTAAAAGGAGCAGAAGCAGTGCCCCTGCCAGGGAGATAAGCCTTGTTCCCTTAGTGGCTTATGGTCTGAAGGTCTCTCACTCAGACTTAGCCATGGGGTGAGAGAAACCAGCTCCTGAAACCAGGCAGGGCGGTTCCCAACTCTGTGCATAATAAAAAACATAGTACATTTTAATTTGTTACAGTCTATAATATGTTGGGTGGATTTAAGTGCACTTGTACTATATATTTTTGTGATTTTTTTTTCTTTTGGAGTTCTGCTTAATAGAAGATTAAAAATGGGGACGTTGAAGTTTCATTGGACTTAACATTTCCCTTTATGAGTCCTTCACACAATGAAACACCAGCCAGTTCCAAAGAATTATATTGTGTTTATATGTTGCAAATCTTGTTTTCACAGAGTATGAATAAAAATCTTAGACTGAGATCTGTTACCTGTACTTTTAAAACCACATGCTATCTATGTAAATGCTCTTTTAAAATACTTTTTATTCTGCTTGCAACAGACTGAAAGGATACAAATTAAATATGTGTGAACTCTAGAAACAATTGCTATTTTAAAGGTATGTCTTCTCCAGGAGAACAGTGGCCTAAATTTGGAAATGATGAATATGATGCATTTTATTTTTCATTGCATTTTATTTTTCATAGCAGAATGATAATGTTTTAAAGAATATCTTTTTTTTTTCTCAAATACATACAGGTATATTTTAGCATGAGCCTTTCTTTCTTAGAAGGAGACTTCTGGATGAGAAAGGGTTTCTATAGAGAGTTTTTACTCATTTTAGTACTGCTTCATTAATTATTAGCAGCATGTTAGGATATAGAAATAGGATAACTGTCATTCTGCCTGAATGTGTATTTACCCAGGAAAATATGGCAACACTTAAGGTTTAATTCAATTTAACCAATTTTGACGTCCTCTTTTCAACTAGGCCGACTCACATTTACACTAACCTAATCCAAATCATTCCTGGCACAGACCTACTCACTTTGGAGTTAGTACTTGGCAGGAGCCCCATGCTGTAATGGAGCGAGAAGTCTTCTTCTTGAGCATTAATATGGAAGGCAGCCCAAGCTTATCCATGATTAAGTACATTCAGGTGTCCTGTTCCTGCATGGGTAGGGGTAGGGGTTTGTTGCTCTACCTTTTCTTTAAGTATGAAATATCATGTCATTGAATTAAGGAATGCAGAATGATTTATTCTTAGAGTTAAGATAATGTAATGGGGCACATGTTCCTAAAACATTTTACCATTTCCCAACATAGTAATTATTATCCCAAGGCCCCAGTGCACTACCCACCCCCACCCCCCCGCCCCATCTCAGAGGTGGCATGAAGTGGCTCCTCAGGGCTAGTGTTCTTCCATTTGTATCTTTTATGCCTGTCTGCCAACTCAAGCGTGCTGCTCTCAAGTTGTGACATTGTACTAATTGAGCTGAGTAGAGCTCAGAGGAGAGGCGATTTTTCTTTTTTGTTCTTGCCCTGTTACCATCTCTAAGAAAAATGTTGTTTTTCTTCTTAAGAGATTCCTCTCCCACACATTTGTGTTCACACATGCTCTGATCTTGATCATTTCAAAAGAATATCCCTCGGGCTTGTTAAAATCTTTTGAAACTTTAATCATTTTTCTTGAGAGCTGCCAAAGTCATTCAGATGCAATTTTCCTATACCTGTTGTCCATTCTGTTTTGCATTTCATTGTTTTGAAACACAAGGTATTGCTACTCTGCATGAATTGAAACTTACTTTTCATTGTTATTCAAGATATTCTATGCACTTCTAGAATGTTCTATACTAGACTGGCTTGGCAAATGTTACAAATGCTGTTTCTAAGCATGGTTTTCAGGATTGACTGGGCTGGAGATAGCTGTATAATTGTGAAGCAGGCACATTTTTTCACATCTTGTCTTTGGGATTCTTTCAGCGTGCTCTTATCTAATATTATTCTTAGGACCTGAACTCTTGAACTCCTGAAATAGTACATTAGATAACATCAGCTTTAGCAGAAAAATCACATCATTTTTGTTTGCAATTTTGAAAAACTATCTTCTTAATCAAGTACTTCAAGTAAAAATTCTCAAGTATTTTTCTAGAAAAAAATATTGGCAGAACCTACTTTTCATATCTTTGCTAAATCATCCTGTCATTTAAACTTTCAATACAGAATGAAAATGTCCCTCCTTCTTTAGTGCCTTAAAGAATACATATCTGACTTTAACCACAAGCATTTAGTTATACTAAACATTGTTGCTGGAAAGTTAAATGGTGAACTGGCTGGAGTACAGCATCTTCTTTAAAAAAATAACTTGTTTAAGATGTATTTAAAAGACTCTAAAAGGCATGCTAATTCTATTTTATAACTGAGCTAGTTAACGATATTGTAACATTTTGTAAGTTTAAGATGTACAATGTGTTGGTTTGATATGTTTATATATTATAATGTGATTATCGCCTTAGTATTCTCTAACACATCTCTCAGGTCACATGACACCATTTCCTTTTTGTGGTGAGAACAATTACAATCTGTCTCTCAGCCCCTTTGAAGTTTATAATAAGGTATCATTGACTATAATCACTATGCTGTGCATTAGATTCCCAGGACAGATTTATCTACCAGATGCAAATTTGTACCCTTTAGATTTTCCATTTTTTTCTATATTAAATCACCAGAAAGCAAATAACCTAGATCCTGACTACATCCTATGATAGATCCGTACAGAAAAGCATTTGTTGAATAATGATTTATATTTTCTATATGGCTTGAGTCAAGATAGAAATTCTCTCTGAGAAGCTTGCCTAAATTTTTTGAAATCCATAGTTTATTTTTTCAAACCCTTTGTTGATAAGAATAGAAAAATCACTGTCAGCTGGGAGAAAGTCAATAATAACAGTTTTCCCAGGTCCCTGCTCTGCAGACTGTGATCAGTATTTTTCCAGGCGATTCAGGAATGTGTATTTGTTAAAAAGAGGTTGTTTTTGCTGGTTCTTTTGATTAGGCAAGTGGTGAACACTACTGGAATAAAGATTCTTGGCACTGAGGCTGCCATTTCTTCCGAGTTTAGGTCTGGAAAAGATTTTCTCTTCAGTTGACTTAGCCTTCCCTCTCCAATCTAAACAATGGACACAACCACAGTTTGCCACTCAGAGGCAAATCTGGCCAGACTCCCATTTCACAGGAGGAGTCTAAGGTGTACAGGGCTGTGCCTACTTGCCCAGTTTCACCCACTGATGAATATAAGAGATTAAGAGTCAGTCAGGTCTGAGGTCAAATGCTACCCTGCCATCTACTATCTGTGGGAACATGAGGAAATTATTTAACCTTCCCAAGTCTCAATTTTATAACCTGTCAAATGAATATAACAGTGGCAACTACCTCATAAGATTATTGTATTGATATAAAATAAATATAAATTTCCTACCTCATTGCTTAGCATATAATAAGCGCTTGATACATGTTAGGCAGGATTATTTTTTCTTGGTCTCTGACACATAATTTGTTTCAAATTCAGTTTGCTTTCACCTATGCTGTTGCAGACACCAGCCAGCAGTGTCTGCATCATTATGGATGAATTAAAACATGCACACAGACTACCGAGTCTGGTGGAGGAATAAGGATAACTGACAGGCTTTTCTCTCAAGTGGAGCCAAAGCCCACGGCCATCACAGGCCTTTATTCTAATAATCATCCCCTTACATTCCAAGGTAGATTCTCCTCACCTTCCCAGTTACAACAAAGGAGCCAATGCCCTTCATTACATCACAGAAAAAGGACATTAGCAAATGAATAAGCAGGCAGTTACACTGGGCCTGGCAAGGCTCAGCATGGATTTTAAGAAGTTACAGTAAGCATTGGCAAGGTGAGGGAATTTTTTAGCAAAGAGCAAACCTCAGAACAGCCTAAGTATATTGGCAAATCTGATTAGATTTGGAAGAACCTATCTGTGGGCGTGGGTCCTGTGCATCTCCGAGTGGGAGCTGAGCCCACGCCACGCAGAAGGGTCTGCCACACTATACCATATTGCCTTTCAAAACTACCATATTTTTCAGATCATAAGACACTTAGGTTTTAGAGGAGGAAACTACGAAAAAAAATTTGAAGCAAAAATGTGGTAAAATATTTAGTAACATAAATAACATAATATTTCACCAATGTAAATGTAAACAGAACTCAACAGCAGCCTTAACAACTATTATTCCTCCCAAATCTGGGGGGAAGACGTGCCTTACAGCCCAAAAATATGGAAAGTTATGCCAATTGCTTCTCTTTTTACATTTCTCTACTGAAACATTTTCTTTTTTAAATGTGGAATGCTTCACAGATTTGTGTGTCATCCTTGCACAGGGGCCATGCTAATCTTACCTACAGTTCCAATTTTAGTGCACGTGCTGCCAAAGCGAGCACTCTACTGAAACATTCAAAGACATATAATTTAGCTGTAATAACTCAGCTTAGAGGCATAACAAAAGCTACTGTCACTGCTTCCTCTCTGGGAAGTCTGTTTTATTTTATTTCTAAACAACTTGTTCAGCATTGTAGATTTTTTCTAGTGGCAAAAAAGGAATGTAACTTTTTACATACTTACAACTAATTTCCTATGAATTTGTGATTCTTCGGATCTTTATATAAATGTTTTTATTAAGGAGTATAACCAAAAGATAGACAAATCATTAGAAGTAGAGCTCTATGAATTTTCGCAAAATAAACCTTCCCATTCAATTACCACCCCATCAAGAAATAATACAGCCATTTCTCAGTATCCATGGGGGACTGGCTCCAAGGCCTTGAGCAAAGCTTGTGTATAATCAAATTCCTTATAGAAAATTGCATAGCATTTGCATATAACCTTTCTGTATTTTTTCATATACTTTAAATCATTTCTAGATTACTTATAATACCTAAAACAATGTAAATGCTATGCAAATAGTTGTTACGCTGTATTTTTTAGAGAACAATAACAAGAAAAATCTGTACATATTCAGTACAGGTACAGCCATCCTAGGTCTAACTACATAGTACAAGTCAGCAACAACAGAACTGTCTTCCTGGATGTTTTTGATTTTGGTGGTTCCCTGGAGCTGTGAATGCAACACCTGTGGGTGTGGAGGGCAGGCTGTCCGTTGTCAGTGTGTCAGAGGCCTCCTCTGCACTCCGCCTCCTTCACTACCACTTCTTCTCACCATGTGGGACTACTTTTTAGACTTCTAACACAATAAATTAGTTGTAGCATATAGGAAACTTTACATAAATTGATGTTTTACTTTGTACTCTTTTGTGTCTGCCTTTTATTCCTCAGCATTTTTGTGAGACTTATGCATGTTGTAATATGTAGCAATATGTTATTCATTTTTATTGCTTTATGTAATGTCCATGTGTATTTTCCATTATTTTGTTTTATATGCCATATTTTATCAATGTATATCATTGATAGATGGATATTTGTATTTTTCCCCTTCAGTTTGGACTATTACAAATGACACAGCTATGACCCTCTTGCACATTTCTTTGGTGCTCAGATGTGTGCATTTCTGTTGGGTACATACCTAAGACTAGAATTTCTAGCTCATAGGATAGGCATGTATGCAACTTGAGTAGATGATTGGCACTTCATTTTAACTTGTAAGTTATCATAGGTCTCCCTATACACAGATAATGTATCAATCTAGATAATGACAGCATGAAAAGAGGTGTGAAAGCCCACTTCTCATACACCACATAGCAGTGACTGCTGCTGACTCCCAAGCCCTGTCTCTGTTCCCAAAGAGAACAGGTACCAGGGCGACCTTCCTGCTGGACTTTGCTCACCTCTCTCCTGAACAACCATCGTAACCACCATTTCCTCTGTTTCTAATCTCCTCTCCTCCCCCACTCTATTCCTCACACAGACATCTCAGTGAACTTTTTAAATAAAAAATCTGTTCATCCTTAGTGTCTCTCATGGGTCTCTTCTTACCTTTGGGATAAAGTGCAAACTACACAATGCAGTTTACAAGAAATTTCATGACCTGGTCCCAATCACATTTCTCTGAGATCAAAATCAGCAAGGCCTTTAGGCCGGGGAAGCTATTGCTGAGCCAGGAGGGAGGAGCCCCTTCTCTGTTTCTTTCTCCTTAGCAGCCCCAGTACAGGCTTTCTCACAAAGAATTACAGTTTCACATTTTCAGGATAATCACGTAAATCAGTTGTTTGATGTCCAGTTTGGTGTCTTTGTACAGAAATCCCTTTCAATTTATAATTCACCAAGCTTTCTTTAATGCAATTAGATATTTGGATTTATTCTAACGCCCTTTCTCTGGAAGCTACTTATTACATTCCCTCTACATTGGATTAAAATCATGTTTCACTGTAATTTAAGTGTAAACTGCCCAAGGTAGATTGAAGTTGTTGCTTTTTTCCTTGGAGAGAAATCTCTTTGTCTTAGATAACAAGGTAAGGGATCCTGTGCTCATCATCCAGGCTGAAAGCAGGTATGGAACCAGTTGCAAAGTCTGCTTCCAGTGAATGTTCCAAACAGCAGAAGGGTTGTACAAAGCCATCTTCTACCCTAGTAGACACAATCTTGTCACCCTTAGACCTGAAGGTAAGTTAACTTGAGTAGTGTACCCATATTAGAAGTGTGAAATGAGCTGACCCTCCAATGCACTCACTGTCTTTGAAAGAGGGGCCAGCAGGGACCATGTGGCATTAGCCAGAATGGCCAGCAGTAAAATTGCTGTTGCGTTGTTGCTCTGTTTTCACAGCAGGGGAACCCAACTGAATAGGAGTTATTATTGATTCAAAACTTTACATTTTGTTCATTTAAAAGGATGTAGTAATGCATACTCTATTTATATATTTTTAACTTCCAAATGTGCCCTGATTACCTATTTAATACTATATTTTTTTCTCTTCCTAACCCACTTCTCTCTTTTACCTTTATTGGATCTTCTTTTCCTACTATGATTTTCTCATTTATTTTTGGTTTCAATTTTTGGCTGTCTCTCTTTGCCACTCTCAAAACACTTATACCCCCCAGTTCCTGATGAGCACCTTGAAAACTAATAATGGTGTTGTCTTAGGTTGGATTCTCCTGGAAGCAGAGCCTGAGATAGGATCCAAGAACAAAAAATGTATTTATCAAGTGCAGGGACCACTATTAGGGAAGTGAATTGAACCAGAAGTGCTACAGAGAAGGAAAGAAACCACTAAGAAATGATTCATAGTGGTCCGCAGGGCTGATGCTTGTGAGGAGCTCTGGGGAACTGTACAAAACACATTCTCAAGATTCATTGGTCTTGCAGGCCCAGGAAGCTGGGATATTCATGGGGAAATTTCTGGGAGTTCCTTATTGAGAGGAATCTTAATCTACGTACTGTGGGTTAAGCATAGGCAGTCATCCTCTGTTCCAAAAGAAAGCTCTCAGAAACAGAGATACAGACACTGGCAGTTGAAATATGGCCAGTGCATAGTGAAAATTTGCTGCTGGTATTATCCTTATGTGACTGAAAGTACGTGGAGGCATTGAAGTTGCTCGATTGCTTATGCTTACCGGGGGTGGTATGTTGTCTGTGCTGTCTGTGTCATAGTCAGGAGCCCACTTTGTCCGATAAAAATGTACTCAACTGCCGTCAAATGAAACACCATCATCTTGTAAATGAGGCAGCTGGGGCTCAGGGAGGTGACATGACACCTAATTACTGACTGGAGCACGGGCCCTGCCTCTCAGTGCATTGTCACTCTTCTCCTCTTCGAACACCTCTTGCATCCATTTGAACATGAGTGAAGTAAGAAATGTCAACGACACAATGTTCTCTGCATGTTCATTATTCACCTCAAACAGGTAAGGGGCACGCTGACCTCACCCTGCAACATTTCCTTCTGACAGTGACTCTCTCTGCACTATTTGAAGGCAAACGCATTTACTGTGAGCAGGCGCCCTCTTACAGATGATTTAACTAAATGCACGGCTATGAGGTAACCTAACTGGTATCTGTGCAAATACCCCTGAATATGTAGAAAATGAAAATATAAGGTATCCAATAAACCTGTGATTTGGGGTGGCATGATATGGCAGTAAATGTATTTTATTTTGCATTATTCAACAAATATCACATGTATATCCTCATGCTGTATAATTAGGGACTGTGAAGGGAGACCTATAGAAATGCAATGCAGTGGGTAAAATTCCAAAACTATATGATGTGGACAGGAACTCTTAACAGCAATAATTTATTAATGAGCTCTGGTAGCTTTTAAAAAGAGAGGATGTAGAAATAAAATGGATTCATGGTAACTGTAAATGTGTTGGAAGGGCACTTTAATTTTGTGCACCTGTGCCATTATTTATTCATTCTTCCATTCTTTCAACAAACACACTGAGAATAATGATGTGCCAGGAGGATATATGGATGAAGCCCATTTCAACCACTGCTCAAGGAGTTTCTACTGGGAACTTGCATTCCTGGAGACTCGAGGGAGTGCTTGGGCAGGCTGAAAGTGTAGATGGTAGCACTCTAGATGCTCATAGCATCAGAATTGCATTACAATCTTTAAAAATACATGAAACCACTTTGGACTCAACAAAATTACCTGTTCCTCTTCTATATTAGAATGATTTGCAGCTAACAGAAACCTCCATCAAAACTGGCTGAAACAAGAAGGAAATATATTACCTGCTATAACAAGCAATCCTGTGGTAATGCAGGCTCTAGGATTGGTGGCTTCTGTGGCTCAGAAATATCAGGAAAGGCATAGTTTCTTTCAGTCTTTCTGTGCTGTCATCTTCAGCATTGGGGTCATCATCAGGATGTCAGCAGGGTGACTGTCAGCAGCAGTTTCAGGTGTAGCCTCCTGAGGGAGCAATGGCAGAGAGAATAAGAGTACCCCTCCTTTGACAATCTTAGAAACAACAAAACTTTCCCAGAGCCTCCCTGGTTGCCTAAAAGACTTCACCTCACACCTTATTGGCTGAAGTAGGATCATATGTCCTTCCTAAACTAATCTCAGGTGGCAAACTCAAGGCCTGTGGGCCAGATCTGACCCTCCACCTTGTTTTATCAGGCCCAGCATCTTGTTTCTACCTGGTGGCAATGCAGCGTTCCTTGCCCCTAGTTAAGGAGTAGTTACATTTATACAGCCCTAAAATTACATTTGGCCCTTTGAAGGCAACCGTGAGGCTGATGTGGCCCCCAGTGAAAATGAATTTGACACCCCTTGCTGTAGAAGGAGTCATGGGATGAGCTAGATTAGCACCAACAAGTACTTCCCAAACTTTTATTTTTTAAACTCCATGACACATATAGAATGCTGTATTTCTCTGACACATTGAGGTATGCATTCAAACCTGATTTTGGCAGGAGCAAATGATCTGAGACCCTAGGCTGTGTGAGATAGTAACTTCTATGTCTCAGGCATACCTGAAGCCAAATCCACTTATGAAACACAGGCATGGTAGGGCAGCTTCTTCAACTCCAGTGTGCATATGAATCATGTGCCAGATCTTGCTAAAATGCAGATGCTGATGTAGTAGATCGAGGGAATGTGGATAGAGACAGCAATCTTGTTAAGTTCCCAGATGGTACTAAAGCTGCTGCTTTGCAGATTGCACTTGGGAATGCTGATGTAACCAGTTGGGGGGCTCTTTCCTAGACTGAGCACCTGGGGCCAAGTGCTTGTGGAGGAGTGAACCAAAATGTCTGCTATATATTCTTCATTTCACTCTCTTTTTGACATCTAATTTGATAAAAGCATAATTTGAAAGAATCGTTAGTTTTATGTAATATTGTCAGCCTCATGTTGATACAGAAAAGGTAAATAATGTTTTTAATCATATATCAGAAAGTCTCTTTTGTGTTAAGAAAGATGACCAGATACTTTCCTTCTGAGGATATGAATTGTGTGGAATAGAGCTCATCCATGACATTTCTTTTTCATTAGGAGGTTATCATTCTATTTTGCAAATTATTTGGCAGAACCAACCTTTCTCTACCTCATTCCATATGTTAATCAGACTTCAAATGAAAGAAGCAATACATTCATATACCACATCTGTCTTCTATTTTCCCTGCTCTATGTAGCTCATGCAAACCTTTCTTCAGTGTTTTGTCAATGATTTAAAGGCATACTAGAATTATGCGGATATTGGTGAGGCTTCCTAGCAACACTAATGAAGAAACACACATCTCATATTTTCTTTGGAGTCTTCCAGAATGATTCAATTAAACTAAACCTTCTGTATACTGTTCAGTGTTGTTATGACACCATTTTATAATGCCAGTAGGGAGCTAGGATAAGTACAGCTAAATATCATTATGTATAAAAGTGAAATAAGATCCCATATTTATGGGAAAGAAACACCAGTGAAAATTGTTTCTTTAAGGAGATTTATATATTTATATTTAAATTTAGATATAGAGTTGCTTTAAAATATTTAAAAAGCCCCTAGGGGATGATACATTCAGAATAGGTAAGGGTGGAATTTTTAGAAAGTGCAAAGCAATAAGACAGCAGACACTTAGGGTTTGGTTTAATATCTATGTGCTCATGTAGTTATTTGCTAATGTTCAGTTTGGTATGTATTTGTCCTGGGTCATCCTGAGCCTTGAGGCTGGTAGAAGGTAGATAGATATCTTGTTTCTTGTTGCCATCACAGTTCTTCCAAAGGCTGCTCATCACCACCATGACACTCGAAGTTCCTGTTCCCTAACAATTAAAAAAAAAGGAAAGAAAATGTTTTAGAGGCAAATGGATTTTTTATGTGTGGGTAGAATCTCTGACATGGTGAAAGTGTTCCATTGTTTGCTCTGAGTAAATTTTGAGTCCTTCGAGAATTCCTGGAGTGCTGTAGACTGAATGTTTGTGTCCATCAAACATTCATATGTTGGTCCCTAATTCCCAATTGTGACTTTATTTAAAGGTAGGGCTTTTTGGCTTATGATGAGGACGTGAGGATGAAGCTCTCATGGTACTAGTGCCTTTATAAAAGAGACCCCCAAGAGCTACCTACCAAGGGAGGACACCAAGAAAAGATGCTTTCTCTGAACCAGCAAATGGGCTTTCACCAGGTACAGAATCTTGATTTTGGACTTATCAGTCCCCAGAACTGTGAGAAATAACTCTGTTATTTGTAATACAACCAGTCCATGGTATTTTTGTTATAGTGAGCATGTGTATTTCAGATACTTTATGTTCATATTGCATTTTAGCCTTACATTTATTGCTTTAATCAAGAAATAACAAGTGCTGATGAGGTTGTGG
Source organism: Anoura caudifer (assembly GCA_004027475.1). Taxonomy (NCBI): domain Eukaryota; kingdom Metazoa; phylum Chordata; class Mammalia; order Chiroptera; family Phyllostomidae; genus Anoura; species Anoura caudifer. Next base: position 110,913 of record PVKU01001864.1, on the reverse strand, counting down.
AGAAAAGGGAACCCTGGTACACTATTGGTGGGAATGCAGACTGGTGCAGTAACTGTGGAAAACAGTGTGGAATTTCCTCAGAAAACTAAAAATAGAACTGCCTTTTGACCTGGAAATTCCACTGCTGGGATTATACCCTAAAAACCCTGAAGCACCAGTCCAAAAGAACCCATGTACCCCAATGTTCAGAGCAGCACAATTTACAATAGCCAAGTGCTGGAAGCAACCTACTTGCCCATCAGTAAATGAATGGATCAGAAAACTGTGGTACATTTACACAATGGAATTCTATGCAGCAGAAAGAAAGAAGGAGCTCCTGCCCTTCATGACAGCATGGATGGAACTGGAGAGCATTATGCTAAGGGAAATAGCCAGGTGGTGAGGGATAAATACCATATAATCTCACCAATAAGTGGAACCTAATTAACAAAACAAACAAATGAGCAAAATAGAACCAGAAACATTGAAATAAAGACCAAATTGACAGTAACCAGAGAGGAGGGGGTAGTGGGGTAATGGAAGAAAGAAGGGAAGGGTCATCAAGGAACATGTATAAAGGACTCATGGAGAAAGCCAAAGGTCAATAGGATTGAAGGTGGGAGGTGGGAGTGGGTGAGGTGGGGGAATGCTGTGGTGGGAAAATGGAGACAACTGTACTTAACAACAATAAAAACAAAAAGAAAGAAAAAAACTTGGAACTAGCAACTAGATAAGCACAAGTAAGCCCTAGCATTTAGAGGAAGAGGGGGAAGCAGTTGATTCAGTCATATTGCTCTATCAGTGTGATTCATTCTTTTTGATGAAAACTGAAATATTAACTCTGTATATTTGTTCACTTATTAAAAATGGTGCTTTTTCTACATGCAGTGACTGAAGCCATGTCTGTATGAAGCTGAAACAAACATAAAAATTCAATAAATTTCAGGAATAATATCCATAAAAAGTGTGCATATAGTGATATAAATATAAACCTATATTGACTATCTGGATTCTACTTGCCACACACCCACACCCCCTGAATTGTAAGAAACCAAACCATAAAGATAATTAAACAAAATATTGAACAACTGTGGAGAAACAATTGGTCAAGTTAACTATTTAAGTCTAAATAAGGATGGTAAGGAACTGAGAGAAACTGAGTAGAAAGTGCTTTAGAATGTAAAAATAAAATATGAGCATTATGTACTCAATATATGATCCTCTTTGCATGAGTTATTTCCTGCCATTTGAAATGCTCATTTTTCAAAACTACTGAAAATCTGCCCTGGCTTATTACTTAATTAAAAGTAAGTTATGATCATTTTAAATCATTATAAAATTTATATCATTTGTAAAGTCATGAATTCCTCATAATTCTGTTGGCCTTAGTCATTTAAAAAAGCATGACCGCACTTAAGTAGAATCACTGTACATCTTTTCTACACTAGAAGATGTTACAGAAGAAATGACCACAGCGGGTGAAATTGATATTCAAAAATATAAAACATGGCAGTGAAAAGATTAATTGTCTGTGTTTGATGTCCTTGATTCTTGAAAACTTGAAACTTTTTCACAGTGAGGCCAGTTGTTTCATTGTCTGCTTGGCAATGGGCAGATGATAACGTTCTGCTCTATTTTACTTTATGATGAACCGAAGAAGACTGGTTGTGCCTCTAATGAGTTTGTAAGAGATGCTTCAATGCTGACACATTAGCTGCATCCCTTGAATTGCTATGAGAAAGTGAAAAGCAGTTTTAACAACTTGCTAAAATTATCACCATTAGAGTGAATGAAGCACTAAAATATATATATACCAGATATATATATACCAGATGTTTAAAAAGGTTCAATTGGGGAGAAAACATGCAGTTAATTTACATTTTAGTACTAAGTACAAATTTTAATTTATTGTGATTAACTACTTTACAGCCCATCTAGAATACCATTTAAATGCCTTATAGAAAGTCTATAAAAGAAGTCATAAGCAAGGGATGATACCTTATTGGCACAGAAGCAGAAGTGTTTCATGCCCAATCCCTATATTACTCAGAAGGTTCTAGTTTCACCTGCCCAGAATCCGTACTGAATTACAGCCCTGGAATCAATATGGAAAGCCGATTAACTCAGTTAATTACAACTTGTACTAAACTTTAATTCATCCACAGACCAGATAAATTGTTCTAATCTACATGTACACACTTTATACCTGCTACAGTCAAGTCATCAAGCAAAAGTATAAATAGATTTCTTGATGAGAATAACATAAAGGGGCTGGCTAAGTGAAAATTGATGGTTGAGCTTCAATTCTCTCCCATAGATGCAAAAAAACATTTGAAAGCATGAATGCTATTGAGATAATGTGTTCAGTGGACCCAATATAATGCCTGGTGTGTATTAGGCATTCTATAAGTAATAAGCATTATTATTAACATCATTATTAATCATGATGCTGTTACTGGAGAAAGACCTGTCTGGAAATAGGTTCTTGCCGTGTCTTGGGAAAAGTATTTCAAGAACACTGGCAAAAAGGATTTGAGCAGTAGTGGTGAGATTTGTTAGAGCGCCCTTTGAAAAGGCTGCCACACTCGAGGAGGCACTTCTCTGAGGGGCCCAGCAGCAGAAGCTGGTCAACATTATTGATTTGCCCCCAGATACGCCACACCTGGTGTCTCATCCACAGCAAGGTGGTTCAGCTCCATCTTGCTGCAGAAGGAGTCTAGCTTCTGGGCTGTAGGCCTGCTCTTGTGCCTATAAGGCCCAGCAAGGTCAGGGCACAGAGCTGTAATGCCGTCACCACTGGCACCCAAGGCTGCAGTTGTCCAGCTGTCTCTGCTCCTGGCTGGCATCAGAATTCTTAGCTGTGTGACTTTGGACAAGTTACTTAAATTCTTTGTGCCTCATTTTTCCACCTGATTTTCCCATCTGCTGGCAAGGCTCAATGGTGCCTGGGCTGAGATCAGCACTGTGCTCTGGCCTGTGGCTGTCACCCAGAGGCTGGCCTTTGTTGAGTTTTAATAATATTTTCATGGGTTTGGGAATGGGCAGGCTATATTTCAGACTCTCCAGTTTCTTGCTTGACTTCCCTGGGGATGCGTTAGTGCCCTCCCCGCATCCAATGCCTTCCTAGATTTTCTAGGGTTTTGTGCCCCTATCCTATCTGGTCTTTTTCCCAGGGTAGTCTCCTCCACCTTTATGGTTGCCACTTTTGCCTCCTACTGTTCATGCCTCATAGTTCTGCTTCGTTTGGGTTCTATCGCATATGTGCTTGGCAAAAGGACTCCCCCCTGCACTGTTTTCCCCTCCCCCTGTTAATCAGCAGGACTTGCCAGGGTGACTGCAAAAAGCTGTCTTTTTCTACTTAATCAGGCTGGTTTCATTGCACCCTTCCTTTTGTTAATGACTACTAATTGCCTACTGTAACCATGCTACTGAGGATTCTGGGAGGATGGCTTTGGAAACACCACTATATTACACACTATTTTAAAGTCCAGATATTATAACCTGGTGGTCTGTGGCAAGCTCTAGACTGCAGAATGCATTATTTGGACTGTTCAGTGTTTGCTACCAGGGGTTAATTTTTTAATTAATTGTCAAGATTATTAAAATAGGAATTTTTGCATTAAAATTTCCATTCGATTATCAGAATGTCTGACAAGTTTCTGGTGAATCTGATAATACCAGTATAAAGGCCATCTTCCTTCCCTCTCCCACTGTCTTCTCTTACACCCATCCCAAGCATCAATAGCCAGGCTCATCGCTTAATATTTGTGAACTGTGAGAGACTACAAATAAATACCTGCATTTCATATGTTTCAATAATTAAGTATAAGTTAAAGCAACAAACTACTGTATTATAGAAAATGTTTAGTCTACTTCTGCAAACTCTGTCCACTACAGATACACCATGCCCACTCCTTAGGTTAGGTTGCTCACATGGGGTGAGGGGTGAAGTCCTACCTCTCAGAATGATAGATTGAAGGAAAAGAATCTCATGAGTCATGGAAGCAGCTCACGCTCTTCGGCAGGGAATTCTGGGGTCCAGAGTTTGTAGAAAGTGGTCTAATATACTCTAGAAGGATGCAGAGAGAACAGGCTGCTATTGGGCATGTCCCCTTCAGTCTGCAAGTTATTTGCCCACAGAAAAGAGGTTCAGATGGAGAAGGGCCAGAGAGCATTTGTTTCTTTGTACAGGGGATGGGGTGGGGGTGGAGGGTGGGAAAACCAGAAGGCGGTACTGTCAATGACCATTTATATTGAGACTTGTAACTTTCTACGGTAGCTTTAAGATTAAAGCATTATTCTTGGAATTCATGTCTCTGTCAAAAAGATAATATGAATGATAGAAAAATAATGTGAAGAGTGTCAAGAAAGTAGAAAGGCCTTAGTTCTTGGGTATTATTTTACTTATGTATGTCTCATGCTTGGAATCTATAGGTCTGCCTAAGTTTGAGGTCTTTGATCTAGTCATCTTCCTCCTGTCCATTTTTTTAGTGACTTGTTTAGTAGATGCTCATGAATATTAATTGCTTGCCTTAATGCCAGAGTGTGAGATTTGTGGAACACTTATTAAATTAGTTCAGTTGAAATAGGAATTTAGGAGAGTTTCACCTAAAAGTCTTTTAGGAAAAATACCCTTAAAAAAGTGATTATGAAGTATTCTGGGTCCTTTACTATCTTAAAAGTTAATAAGAATACCAAAGAGGTTTTTTTTTTTTTTTTTAGTGGGGGGTTACATGTACATTTACTATAGTAAAATTTAAAGTGAGGAATTGAGAAAGGATTTATTCATTTTTTAAAAATATACAATTCAATTTATCCTTTACATGCTAACATTAATAATACTTTTACAAATAATAATGTTATATTCCAAAACAAAAACAGTTTTAAAAAATGGCATCATTTTATATTTTTACCAGTTTTTGATATCTGGAATTGTAGAAGCCAGCTGAGTTCTTATATTTGCTCCTGCACTCAGTCTTTCTCAATGGACTGTTTTAGCGGAGTGTATGGAGAAGTTCCAGCCTCACATGGCTATATGGCAGAAAAAGGAGTGGTATTTTAGTAGATCTTTTTAGATAACCTTGGGCAGTCTTTGAAACTATAACAAAACTTGGCAAGTTATAGTTTTTCAAAGTTTAGTTGCAGGGTGCAATCTGAAATTATAATCCACTTTTTATACTCTCACATTAAAATCTTCTGGGCTCTCTAGCACTTTGAATCCAATCCTAATCCATGCATTATTTTGTAACTTCATGCAGTGATGATTTGGAACACATTTGTTGACTGAATTATGCCAAAAGTTAACATTTCAATATACAGTATCAAAAACTCATACTTACTGATACTACTTCTGATCTTATTCGGAAAGTCTTTAAGTATTAGGCCACTCTTTAGCTTATGGTGGCAAATTTAAGGTTTTTCTTTTTTTAATTTTAATTTTTTCCTTACACTTGAATTTTATCATTATAAACAAAAACTGTTAGATGTTTTACTTGCTTTAAGTGATAGACTCACTTAAATTTTTGATAAATTATCTGCTAAATATTGAAGTCTGTGTGCACAGTTACATAGTTTGTCTTCAGGATGTTCTTTGAAGTAAAATGCTGTCCCGTGAACAAAGAAGCTGGCATCACAAGTCATCCACACAGGTGTCTTTCATTGTGAGAACCAACAAATTTCAGCGTGCAGTAGAAGTCTTCGTGCCCACTTCAGCATTAGCCACACAGCTTAGTATAAAATGTGCAGTCCAGTGCACAGTGGTGAAGAGTACAGTGACTACTTTGCAGCGATGTGCCATGCTTTTCATTTTAGTCCAGCAGTTTCACCCACTATTGCTTTCATACTGTCATTACAAATGCTGTGTGCTTTTTAAGGCTAGAAATATCTGTATCATTATTATTATGAAAACAGTTTTGATCTACAGACCCTATGGATGTGTGCCAAGAATTTAGGTGTCCACAAATCATACTTTGAAAACCATTACCTTAGAAGTGGATGGGTGAGTGTAGAACCTCAGGAAAGGGGATGGGAGGAGGTAAAAAACAAAGAAATGAAACTGCATCTTTCTCTTAGATTTCTTACTTAGTCATAATAATCCCATTATAAAATGACTTTAGAGGTTGTTTTTTGGGTTTTTGTTTGTTTGTTTGTTTGTTTGTTTGTTTGTTTTTGGAAAGAGTGCTACTTAACCCTTTTAGCCAAAACATTAAAAGTCTTAACTGCTCCTCACTTTCAGAAAGCTATTTTCATTCATAATCAAAATCCTTTCTACTGAACTTTAAGTTCACTGTGTTAGTACATATTTTTGCTATGCTATTTAGAATTCCTCTCTGTAAATACTGCTCTTAAGTTGATCCTCAATCTTCTGTTTCTTGGAAACTTTAATGTTTTTTTAAAACTTATTTTGTGTGCCATTTTATCAGTCTTCCCCCAGGATTCTTTTCTATTTATTCCAGGTCTCACGTAAGTCATCAGACTTGGAAGAAGGAAATGGAATGGTTTCAGGTTTTACTTGGCAAGTCCATGCCCTTAGGTCTGCCTTTTCTCTACATTTCCTAGCTTTACCAGTGGCACTCTCTTTCCCCTGCTTCCAAGAAAGAGACCACACAGTTAAATGAACTTGACCAGGAAAGTTGGGAATGCCAGATATCTCACAGGAAGTGTTTTTTTGTTTGCCCCTGCAAGCTGTGTATTAGTTCATAGCTCCATATCCTAACCCAGACACCTTAGGTGACAATCAATGTTTTAACATAATTGTATTTTCTTGTTCCATCTTTTTGTCTAACTGGTGAAACTCTCCATCAGTGTCTTAGGACATGAAAACGTGTCTTAAGATGTACAGTTATTTAATTATTGTTTGACTATTGGTAAGATTAAACTCACAGACTCCCAACATCCTTGTCACCAATGGTGAAGATATTGAATTGACATATGAGAAAATAACACATGAAAATCATGTTCCACAGTCTGTGGCTACATTAATACCCAAGAAATGATAGCTGTACTGCTGTTAATAAATAATTCTAAGGGTTTATATTCTATTTCTACTCACTTTTTCTCTTACCTCTTTTTAATTATGCCCAAGTATAAGTCTTTTAGGTTCTCTTTTTAAGTGACCCCAAGAAACAAACTTTTCAGAGAGACCAGCGTCCTCAGTGTACTTCAGTGATGTCACCTGCTCTCCATGTGTATTTCTGACAGTCATATTAGAGTCTTGTGCACATGTATGTAGACATACATTCCATGTTAAGGACTTAGACTTATCCATTTTAAATGCTTTTGGACTGCTTTTTAATATTTGGAACAAAAATATAATAATAGACTATCATTAGTGATTCTACAAAGAAATGCTCAGGATATTTCAAATCATAGTTATCACCTTACTATTTAGAAAAACTTTGTGGCCATGTCATTGTATCACATTTTCAAAGACTCATTTTGATTAACAGTACCTTATGCTAACTTAAAATATTAACATAAGAACTTTACTGTAGTACTCATGTAGGTTTCATCAAATGCTGCAATTCAATAAAAAAGTAGCTGTAAGTATTAGATTATTTTATTAAATTTACATGTAGAGTGTTCTACATAGCGAGCAATTACTCTGAAGTTCTGTCACAAGAAAAGATCAGAATTTTCACTTTTGATGAAGCTAAGTTAAGCTAAATTGCAAGTCTTGAGAACTTTCTAATTAATTATTACTTAGAGTTTTTCATTAGTGTTGAGAAGAGACTAAATTTAAGTGCATTAATAAATTAACAAGATTAAAGTTTTAACCCTGTGAAAGACAATGGGAAGTATCTATATTTTTGCAGAGATAACTTTGTAAAGATTAGAAAATCAAGTTCTAATTTTGAAACAAGAAAGTTTTCTCCAAGAAGTACTGTGCAGATAATTCTTAGTTTCCTTTGAAAACACTGAGGCTTTTTTTAAAATGTCATAACTTTTTTAGGTCATACAGAAATACTAATTTTTGATGTTTTAGTTTTAAATCTGCGGCAGTTTTAAGCTCTTATCCTGATATTAGACAAGGTTATTAGCTAAATATTTTGCATATTGAATTAATATGGATAACAAATTCTGTAAGATTCCATTTAGAAAGATGTCATCTAAATTTAATTTAGAAAGCAGGGTCAGCAAAGTTCTTACTAAGTATTTCAATTTTCTCAGGCCACATGATCTCAGTCAGGACTCCTCAGCTCTGATGCTGTACGGCAAAGGCAGCTATAAACAATAAATAAGTAAATTCGTATGTCTGGGTCACACAAATAGTGGACTGGATTTGGCTTATGGGCTGTCATTTGCTAACCCTAAAGCCCCCTAAATAGGAGCAATTTTTTTAGAATATTTGGAGATAAAATGACACAATGGAATACTATGCAGCAGAAAGAAAGAAGGAGTTTCTACCCTTCATGTCAGCATGGATGGAACTGGAGAGCATTATGCTAAGTGAAATAAGCCAGGCAGCAAAAGATACCATATGATCTCAGTTATAAGTGGAACCTAATCAACGAAATAAACAAATGAACAAAATAGGACCAGAGACATTGAAATAAAGGACAAACTGACAGTGACCAGAAGGGAGGGTGAAGGGGCAAGCAAAGGAACACAAATAGAGAGCTCATGGGCACAGACAATGAGGGGGATTGACTGTGGAAGTTGGGGGTGGGGGACAGGGTAGGTGTAAGCAATGGGGAAAAAGGCAGGACAACTGCAGCTGAACGCCAATAGATAAAAGTAAAAGGATATCCATAGTGTGGTTCCTTTGGGATGATGGAAATAGCAATTCTATAAGAGCTTAGCCACATGGTTTATTTTGCATACAAAACTGTTGACTACTTGTTAGCATAGACCATTTTTTCAAGTGCATTCTGCATATTCACCCACAAATTCATTATGTTCTAAAGGTAGAGGTAATTGTAGAAATTCTTGTGTTTATCAAAAATAATTTTAAGAAACACAGGATTGAGCTAAATTAAATTTCTTATTTGCTTCTTTACTATAAAACTTTTAATTCACAGTGTAAATTTCCAGGTGAATATGTTATATTTCCTAAAAATATGTAATCGTACAACCCCCATTGAATAATCACAGGAGATACATGGGACAAAGTTTGAGAAATGCTAGCAGAGATAACCCTGGGCTTGGGTGAGCCTACTTGCATTTGTAGTTATTACCAACCATCTGGAAATGGCTTTTCCTGCTGAAAGGCTCCTTAGCCTTCTAAAGGTAATTATTTCCCTTTTCAACTTCCATTTAGGACTTTCCTTCCTTCCCTTGTACTTCTCAGAACTACCCTTTCCACCTTGATTGTGTTCCAATTTCTCACCTTATTCTAAAACAAGAAGTGGACAGAATGAGGGGAAAGAAAGGATGTAAGAGATCTTTATGCCCACTACAGCCTAGGTTTTCTGAAATATAGATGAATTGTATTTCAGACTCCTGGAACATAAAAACATTGCAAGGTGCTCTGGTTCTACCAAGCAGCTTGATAAAAGAAAAAGAATGGGAAGTTATTACATGACCAAAGTCACGGGTAAAGCTATGAGAGTAGGTTCTACCCCTCTGGGGACTGAGAAATATCCCCCACCTGATGCTTCGAGAACTATAGCTCCTCACCCCTTAGCACTCAGCTGCACCCAATTGTGTTTGTTCTGATGTTCTGGTGGCTCTCCTGCTTAAGGGAGTAATAACATAAAAATCTCAAACTAATGAGCAGAATGCTTTACCTGCACTATCTGTTTTAGTCTTGGATTGATCCTATGGGGAAGGTACTACTGTCATGCCTTTGTTTTATTGCCAAGTGACCTTCAGGAAGGTTTAAATAATTGTCCTAGTTGCACAGCTAGTAAGTCATGGATTTAAGACTAAAACCCAAGAGAACTTGTCTCCAGAATCTTAGCTAATCCATGTGTCTAATGACCTGGTTCTCAAAGGAGCAGAATTCCCTAATCCCAAAGGAAAGTTTATATGGTCACTGGCTCTGCTGAGCGCTGTGCCAGGAGCAGTACACTCAGAAGAGAACACAATCTAACTCTTACCTGAAGATACTTCCATGCAGCACTTACTTCACTGAATCGTAGTTATTTTCTATTTTTTTAATAGGTGGAGTTTCAAAAGCACTAAAGGGGAACAATTTATTGTAGCTGATGAAGCTAGGGAAGGTTTTATAGAAGTAACAACTGAGCTGAGCCTGTTAGAGGATTTTAACAAATGGAAAACAGAAGAAAGGCCTCTGGGCAGGGGAAAGTGCGGAGGCCCACAGCCACTGGTGGGGGCAGGAAACTGTGAGTTGTCCGAACTCCTGCTTATAGCCTTCGGAGTCATTTCAGGGACAGAATTCAGGGGATGTGTTCTTGGATTGAAACTTGAGGGTGACAGGGCTAAGGAAGAATCTTCTCTCAAGCTTGGATGGCAGGTAAGATGCTAACAACATTAATGGACAGACACATCTTGGGGGCCGGATGTGATGATTAGATCCAGATGTGCTTAGTCTGTGGTTCCTTAAGGTCCTTAGCTGCAGATGTCCAATCAGTAATTGGATATTTAGATTTGATTCAGAGCAAAATGGTCAATACTAAGGTGGAACAAAAGGTAAAATATTTCAAGTGATACTAACTTTTATAATAAAATCAGAACTTTTTATACTTAAAGAATGTTATGAAATATTCATTAACTAGATATTTTCACATGTGTAAACACATATGTACATTTTTGTATATACCTAATATATATTGAACATATACACATATACAGGGTGGGGCAAAAGTAGGTCTACAGTTGTTTATATGAAAAATAATACAATAATAGATAATTCAGAATAAACTCTGTGTTTTGCATACTCATGACTCTAAACCTACTTTGCCCCACCCTCTGTGTGTGTGTGTATAAAAATGTGTATGTTTTTATGTATGTATATCTTCTATAAAAAAGGCACTTTGAATTCCAAAACATTGATATAGGAGTAGATTTAGGGGTTTGGCTTTATTTAAGATTAGACCTGCCCATTATTTTTTCAACTGCTTACAATATAAAATATAGTATTTTCACTGATTAATAATGAAATTGAAGGTAGAGTTGCTAGTGTCCCAAATGTTACTCTTTGAGAGAAATAATGATTGTCACAACAGATATTTGTGATAAAGATGATGACCTCTAAAAACTGTTAAGAAAGTGGCTCTGTCTGCATGGGACAGCCATTTCACATTATTTTTCTCGTTCTCTTTTCCTTTATGTCATATGTGTCCATGTACACAAATGTAAGATATTATTCAGAATCACAAATCTGAGATGGATAAGCTAAGACATGCCCTGTCACTTGTGCATTGCATGAGAGGAGAGTTGCAGATCACTACAACTGAGTGGACTAGGATTGAATTTGAAATTGCCACACACTTAAGGAGGAAATAAGTCTGTCCATGACAAAATTCAACCCTTCTTACAGCATGAGCCACATATGTAATATGATTTTCCTAGCATGATGGGCAAATCCAGGCCTGGAACGAACTTTCCGGGATTCCCAAAACAGCATTTATTCTGGCTGCCCTCAGTTCTCTGATTTTAGGGATAAAGTTGAAATTCCATTCATGGTAACATAATTTTCTACACTTGTTAATATTTGATCCAAGGAGGAACTTTACATTTTTTCTAGGTGGCTTATAATACTACAAATAGAAAAGACATAGATTTGGTCTCGTGTATCTCTTCTTCTCAAGCAAGTGTTAACCCACTCAAACCCATAGCAAGTAGAATATAGTTCATTAGGTTTGACTTCTTTGGTGTTTACCAATTCAGTCTCAGTGACCATAAGTTGTTTTGTTTTTGTTTTAAAAATGGCATTCACTGAGGTAAAAATATATATATATATAAATTTCTTAGGGAATTCTTAGGGAAGCTTTAAAATCACTGTTGAGTCACTCTGTAGGTGATGTGATCCAGGTTAATCATGATTTAAATGGTTAAAAAGTAGGAAATCCAGACATAGTGCCTATGTACAATACAATACAGTGTTACACATGTAAAATTTTGTTAACAGTACAGTGTTGTATAGTTAAAAATTAGTTAAAAAGAAAGATTTTCATCTTAAGGGTTCATACCTCTAAAAAGGGGGACACAAGAAACTTCTGAAGATGATATGTGCTCATGACTGTTGACTAGACTGTGGTGATGGCATCATGGGTTGGTATGCATGTGTCAAACTTACAACATGCAACTGTCAAACATCAAATGTCCATCAGTCACATGAAGCTTTTAGTGTGCATTGATTGCACCTTACTGGGGCTGTGGAGAAAAAAAGGAAATCCTGAATGGGAACCCAAAATTGTTTCTGATGTGTACACATGTACCCACAAATACAAATATATGCACATCATAAATGCATTCTCAATATGGCATTGGATAGATGGCATTTTGCCAGCTTGAAATCACTGGCCGTATCTTAAGCCATTTGTAGTTTGAGAAGAAAACCTCCTCTTCCTTTACTGTCGTCTCCTTCTCCATCGCAGCACCATCTGATCAGCAACACATGGTTTTGAAGTTCCTGCAGCAACGTTCTCATGTTATTTTTTCTGTGTGGTATCACATAGAGCAATTTTAGAACAATAGATAAAACATTAGAACATAATGTCTAGAACATTAGTAAAAATCCATCAGAAAAATCAATGGTAATTTGAGTTTCACCAAGGAGAAATGCCAACTGATTGAACAGAACATAAGATCAGAGTAATCACCAAGCTAATATGGATAATGATGTTATCAATAATGGTAAAATGAGTACAACTAAAAACGTCTATTTTCTGGCCTTAGCATCCATCCACAAACATTCAAAAGCTATCCATTATAGTAACAAGTAAGGGCAGGTTACTATGGGTCATGAACAGTCAGGATGATGACTTATGAAACCTTTCATTTTGCTAGATTGTATAAAATTCAAAGTGTAAATTTAATTATGTTTTAAATTGGTAACAATTCATAGTTTAAACACTCAAGAAGTTTAGATACACAAGATTGCAAGATTATATATTTTTTAAATCCATTTTAAGCTTTTAATAGGGTGCTGGAGCTTTTTAAATTTAATTTAGCATTTTTTTGTCATTCACAAAATTCTAACAGCATTGTTGTTGAGAAAGTGATAAATATGCTAATCTTCTGTATGAAAGTTTATCCATTTGTGGTCTGATGATCCCAGGGAAAAATGGACATGGTCCAGACAGCCCTTAAGTTATTTAAAAGAACTATGCATTCATGTGATTATGACTGTTTTAATTACCATGATAATTTTTGTAAAAAAATAAATTTAAGTACATTTTGAATTATCCAAATAAACCCTTTGTATGGTTCAAAGGGTATATTTGAAACTTTTTTTACATTTGTGTTTCTGGTCACACTAATAAAAAGTAATTACTTAAATGGCTTGTCTTAAATTTGATTTGAGATCCATAGACTAATGACAGTTCACACAATTATTCAGTTGGCTCCCAATTTTTTTCCAGTGTGCTAAGAACACAACATGAGATCTCTCTGAATAAAATTTTAAGTGCACAATAAGGTAGTGTTAACTAAAGGCAGAGGATTGTACAGCATGTCTTTAGAACTTGATCTTGTGTTGCTGAAAATTTATGCCTATGGAATAAGCAACTCACCATTTCTCCCTCCCTCCAGTCCCTGGCAATGATCGTTGTACTCTTGCTTCTGTGAGTTTTACTGTGGTACCTCGTACAAGTGGAATCATGCAGTGCTTGTTTTTCTGTGACTGGCTTATTTCACTTAGCACACTGTTCTCAAGGTGCGCCCATGTTGTTGCATGTAGTGGGATTTCCTTATTTTAAGGCTAAGTAATATTCCACATAAAAATTGTATAGGTACATCAAATTTTCTTTATTCATTTATCTGTCAATGGACATTTAAGTTGTTTCTACATATTGGCTATTATAAATAATGCTTCAGTGGACATAAGAGTGGTGTTTGTATATATTCCTGTATTTCTAAGTTAGAGACACACTGTTCCAGATTATTCCAAGGACAGATTCACCAACACATATGCTGTTTTCAATCTGAGTACTTAGTATGTGTGTAATAACCCTGTGTAATAAAGCTAGCACCTGTAACTAAGCCATAAGGAAGCCTTTCAGCTTAGCCCTGAAAGAAACACACACATGCACACACCCAACACACACATGGGTACACATTTGGTGCAAACATGCACACATAAGAAATAGTGATATTTTACCCTCTTAACTAGTTTTAAAGCAAGCAAAGAAGAAGGAAGGATAAAGGGGAGGAAAGAGAAAAGAGATTCATCTTTTTTTCTGAATTAACTACTAGAAAACACTATCCAGAATTATAGGTGTGGCCAACTTTTTTGATAGAACTATTACTATTTCTGACTTCATTAATCTAGGTTTATGTAACAGGAACTAAAGGAACTATGTAAAGTCAAGCCAGTTCTGTTCACATGATACCATGCAATGCATTTAACTACTGCATTTTACTCCTCTAGTCTTAATAATTTTAACTAAATAGACTGTTATTTTGCCATTATATAGATAAAAGTTTGAATGCAGTGATGGCTAAAAAACTTAGTTATTGACAGGTATTTTTACTGCAGGCTGCTGAAAGCCAGCTTGCTATGTTGGCCACAATTTTGAGCCAAGACCTGTTTGGTGCTTCCCTGGTTGAAATTCTGCTCTAGTTCCTTTTTAAAGGATTTTGCCTTCCCTACTTTCAATGTCACTTGAAAGAAAGGCAAACCATTTAAGAAGGACAAGTTGGGAAAATCCTTTCAAGAAAATGAATAAGTGGTTTGTACCATATTAGCATACTACTCCATTAATTTCTAGATTTTTTCCTGTGTTCTACATGTCATGATTATTACCTGATTTTATTAAGCAATCTGTGCTATTTGATCTTTGCAAAATCTAAAGCAGTTCTTTTTTTCTCTCTTTTTTATTTTTTGTAAAAAGTACTACTTCTAATCTAGTCCTAGTCTAAGCTGATCTTTGCATTTCAATAAGGAAGACAAGAGCAATTTTTTGATTAGCTCTATTGTCAACTGTATCCATCCTTTACAGTTTTACATTTAACCCTGAATTCCTTTTCTGCTACTTTAGGGCACAAATATATACCTAGTATTGCAACAGAAGGGAAATGAGACTTCATTTGCCAACTTTCAGAACAGATTCCAAATCTAGTTAAGCAGAAGTGGCTAATAACAAATGATTAATTTATTTTTATTATTCAGTTACAGTTGTCTCTCTTAAAAAATTTATTGATGAGAGAAAAAGAGAGAGATCCATTGTTCCACTTATTTATGCATTCATTGGTTGATTCTGTATGTGCTCTGATGAGGGATCAAACCTGCAACCTTGGTGTATACGGGCAACGCTCTAAGCAACTGAGTTATCCAGCTTAGTTTTTGAAAAAGTCCTTTTCTTTCCATCTTATACCTACTTTCCAGGTTCAATGTCCCTGTCCACTAAATGTTCATTATGTCCATGTGCCTGCTAGGGGCCTTTTACATCTCTTTCTAATTTATATCAGCAGCCACCTCATCCCTTCTCTAGCATCATCCAAACATACTCTAAAGAAGAAATTATCTGAATTGAAATAAATCACACTAAGGTATAAGCGAATAAGTGGCTGAAAGGCATAGTATTTTTATCTACCCAGGATGGTTTGCCTTGCAAAAAAAGAATGTCTTATTCAAGCTAAGTGAAGAGGAGGTAAGAAGTCAATGGTCTGAACAGAAAGAGCTTGAGATTTGGAAATAAATCTTAGTAGTCATTGTGCCCATGTATTCCCATTTCCTCCTCTCTAAAAACGTTTAACAATGGCTACTTTTCATGATTAATTAGACAGTGTATTTCAAGCTTCAAGCATAATGTCTAACATAAAATAGCAATTAAAAGATAATAAGGAATTAGCTCTTAGAAATGCTGTACTTTCAAGTACTCTGGCAAAGAGCTAGGGAAGATATTTTTGAACAGCAGTTCTCTGTTGTTTTCATGTTTTATCCATAGGATTCCTTAAATCTTCCTTGCTGTTTTGGAAAGAGATTTATAGAAGTTTAGTAGCCAAATTTACTAAGGCCTTTGCTTTGTAGTTTTAATAATTGCTTTTGCTCATAGCTTGTAGAATGGGTCTTATTACAATATTTTGGCCACAAAGATACAGGTTAAAGTCAGAAAGAGATGAACTCTATTGTAATCAGAACATTCCAAAGCTAACAAACCATGATGCGGCTCTGCCTGTCCTCTGTTGTCCTGAGAGCTGCTTCCTCCTGCTCCCCTGTGGTCACCACTTCTCACACGTGAACAGTGGCATAAGTGAGGGCACTCATGTCTTACAGCTTCTACCATAAGGAAAATCCATTATCATCTTTCAATGAAAGAATGGCTGGTGAGAAATGTCAGCCCACGAGTCTACTTTTACCTTTGGTTTGTGGAACAGAGAGAAACAAAGCCACACAGATGCGAGGCAACATGTGGACAACTTTGAAGGCTGAAATCAAAAGGGCAGATGACAGTAACATAATGGAAATGCGTTATTCCCTGCTCCTGCCTCATTTTTCCTTTTTATATTTTCTTTTTCATTTTGATCAGAATATAGTTTAAGAAGAGTCTTATCACCACTCAGGGAAACATACCTACCACTGGGTGCTATACTCTCTGCATCCTTTGGAAAACAATAATATTAAAACTTCAGCTCAAATCCTCACATTTTATACAACTTTGCCCCTTTTTTATATGGAATTGTCTGCTTAGTAATTAAATCTGATGCATGAAGTTTTGAATATAAGTATTTACTAGTAAATAAATTGAACAATAGCATATTTTCCCAAGAGAAATCAATCTTCCTGCCTCTTGATTAACCAAGATGCATAAAGAGAGAGCATTCATTATTAAATTTTAAAGCTGTGGTTAACATAAAGTTACTGATTTAATCTTTGCTGTTGCAATTACATTAAAAATTATTAATCACATTCATGGCCTTATTAACTAGAGCATCATATCCTGAATGGCATATTCTCTGATGATCAGATACTTATATTTCCTTCATATCTTTATTTTGTACCTGAGAGTACAGTAGATGAAGACACATAAGATACAGGAGAGAAGATTGTATCAACTATACAATATTTCATAAAATGTACTCTTTACAAAATAATTGGTGCTTGTTGCCATTTTTAATGTGTCCCTATTTCTGGGAGTTAAGTACTGAAAAAATGAGAATATTATTTGGTTGAGATCCTATATATTGTGGTTTTATGCTGTATACTAATAAAAAATGAACCTGTGATAATTTAATACATGGACAGAAAATATAATCTTTATCATTTTTCTGCCCTTTTTAAGGAACTAGGTTAGCAGGTAAAAGCAAAATGGTAATCTCATTTTTCTAGGAAGCATTTATTAAACAGCACTTGACCGTCTGTGCTGGCTATATCCTTACTCTTCTTACATATTTTCATTATTCCGTATCTCCTTTTAACTTCTTAAACTATACTTTGTTTTTATGATCATGTTTTAGGTACCATTTATAATTTCAAGAGAAGTTTTCACTACCCTAGCTTTGTAACCATGGTCGTTATGGTCTAGTGCTATGCTTCTATGAACAATCTTTTGCCACTCATCTAGAATTTCATTCAAACCTCCTTTCTTTACCACAAACAATGGACTTCCTTTAATCCACATCCTGTCCACTCAATCCATTTCTCTGTTCTCTACTTTGTAGCTTCATGTATTAATCTCTGTGCTTTATGTCCTCTCCAACATTGCTGCCCCGATCACCATCTCCCTCCCAAACCACACCGAGGGCTGCTTTGCATTTTGTGCACACTGAGGTATACATTATCACTTATCACTTACCACAGTGTACTGGTTTTTGATTTTGGGTTTTTTTTTTTTTTGTCTTTCTGTATATGGCAGTGCTAAGTGCTGCATACTCAAAATATTAATTCAGCAGATTAGTAATCTTTTCTGAATATTCAGTAGTGCATGAGGAAAATGCATAAAATTTTCAATGAGTATACCATTTCAAATTAAATAATACCCAAGAAAAAAGGGCAGATATAATACTTCCCATAGCCAGGCAACAAGACAACAGGTCCTGTACCTTGCCATCTTTCTTCTCCTTTGAAGTTGCTGCTTTCTGATCCCCAGCTGTTACAGCCACTTTGCCCACTTGAACACTTTCCCCCTGTTGGTGTTGGCAGGAAATTCAATTTTACCCCCTTTAATCTTTCACTCACAATAATTCCAAAATCCAGGAAGGTTTACCCTGGGGTTTATTTACTTCCTCAGCTTTTAAAGAATGTTCTCTTCCACACCTACAGGGTAAAAAAATTCAATGCCCCAAGGGCTACCTTAGGACAGACTCTAGAATAAGTTAGTAATTTAAGAGATCGGAAACTCAGTCCTCATTAACCACCCAGTGATGGGTTCAAGAGCCTGCCCAGGGGGTCCTGAGAGCCCAACTACCTACGCACCTCTCCAAATGCCCCCTGACTTCATAGCTTCTGAGCAGGGGGTTGGTTATATAAGTACAAGAGACTATGCACATGGTTCTTAGCAGAGAAATCATCGTTCTAAATATGTCTTTGATATTTATACTTGGACAAAAATACTTGACCTGTGAACTTTTAAATGCTACATTTTTACAAAACTTAACCCCTTGCAAGCTTACTTTGTTCATTTGCAAATTTTATTTTTTACTTTATTTTTCTTATTAAAAACAATGTACAATTTTCATTCTAGTGAATATCATTTCAATTTAGACTTATTTGTACTTTACTTGTTTTACAGTTTTTTTTTAAATATTATGCCCTGAAAATCAAAGTCACAAAAATTTGGGAAAGAAGAATTTGGAATTGGTGAGATACAGTTTGAGTATTTGAAATTTGAGAAGTAGAAATCAAAGTCATTTTTCTTAATATTGCCAAAACTTTCAAGCTCAGTTAATGAGCTTCCTCAATTTGCAAGTAGGATAGATTCCAGGCCCAGTGCTCTTAGGTGACTTACCTGAGGTCTCCTTGTACAGCCAAAGAATGATAGATTTGGACAAGAACCTGGCCTCCTAGTAACCACATCAATACTCTTTTAATGCCAGACAATCTATATCTATCTCTGCCCACATTTGAAAGGTAAACTTAAATCTAGATTTATTTACCAGGACTCTGTCAGAATTTGTACCATCACACCTATAGGCCCATTTTCCAAATCTCTGAGGGTTTTTTTTTTTGGTAATTTTTTATACTCTAGCTTTTATTATATACAGATTTCTCTCATGTAACTAGCTCTTAAATAAATTAGTTTTGGTTATAATTACCATTACATCAATAACTTTTCTCCTTCACTGCACATTTAAAAGACCATAGGCAATATTTGATCCTTTTCTGACAGCATAAATCTCTGATTCACTTATTTATAAGATAAAATCTTATAATTGTAAAAGTTCTAAAGTCATCATTATGTTGTAAATACACTGTGAATAAGAGCAGTTTAAAAATGAATTTAATTTCTATTCATACAGTTGTGACATCAATTTTTTATAAAGATCATTTTTAGTGCAGCCATAATATTTGAGTGCCTACAATGCGTGTAGCCTCAGGGATTTGGAAATTAACATACCCAGAGTTTATTCTGAGGAATCCCAATCACGTCATCCATGTATTCTGGTTAGTGAGTCACCTGAATTTGTAGGAAAAATTCTGTGTGACTGTATTTCCATTCTTTTATTTTTTTCTCTGCAGAAAACAGCCATAATTGTAATTAGGTTCTCCAAAGATTTATTATCTAAAATAAGGTTAAGCCATGGCTGGTGCGGCTTAGTGGATTGAGTGCTGGACTGCCAAGCAGAGTGTTGCTGGTTTGATTCCCAGTCAGGGCACATGCCTGGGTTGCAGGCCAGGTCTCCAACGGGGGGTGCACTAGAGGCAACCACAGACTGATGTTTCTCTCCCTCTTTTCCCCCTCCTTTCTCTGCTCTCTAAAAATAAATGAGTAAAATCTTTAAAAAAATAAAATAAGGTTAAGAAATGTTCATCTAGGCCAACCCTTGCCTAAACTATAATGCAGGTACAGACTTCCAGAAAGATTATTGGTCCCTTTGTTAAACTTATTACAAGTGAAATTCTACACATACTACATGCATTTCCTCTCTCTCTCTATCACATACACAGACACACACACTTTAAGCCTTTTTATGCTTGTTAAAATGAAGGTCTGTTTCTGAACATTGGTAGTACAATAACATTTCTTAAAGCTTTTATTTATTTATTTTTAGAGTGAGGGGGAGGGAGAAAGAGAGGGAGAGAAACATCAGTATGAGAGAATAACATGGTTTGGTTGCTTCCCACATACACCCTGACTGAGGACTGAACCCACAACTCAGACATGTGTCCTGACTGAGAATGCATTAGCAACTTTTCACTGTGGGATGTTACCAAATCAACTTAGCCACACCAGCTGGGACAGTAGTACAATAACTTTTAATAAAATTAGTTTTTCTATCAACTAATATCAAGCGAAAGAGTCATAGCTCATAAAAACTTTTAATGGGGATTTGATTTTTTAAATATTTTTATTTTATAAATACAGTTCAGCCTGGCTGGTATAGCTCAGTGGATTGAGCATGGGCTGTGAACCAAAGGATCGCTGGTTCAATTCCCAGTCAGGGCACATGCCTAGGTTGCAGGCCAGGTCCCCAATAGGGTGAGTTCAAGAGGCAACCACGTATTGATGTTTCTCTCCCTCTCTTTCTCCTTCCCTCCTCCTCTCTCTAAAAAAAAAAAAAAAAACCAACAAATAAATAGAATCTTTAAAAAAAAATGTTTAAAAATACAGTTGATATACAATATTAAATTAGTTTCAGGTGTACTACATAATTGTTACATATTTATATAACTTACAAAGTGATTATTCTGATAGGTCTGATGTCATACATAGTTATCACAATATTATTGACTATATTCTCTATGGTGTACTTTACATCCTCATGACTATTTTCGTAACTGGTAATTTTTACTTCTTAATCTCTCCACCCTTTTCACCCAGCCCTCCCCAACTCCTCCCATCTGGCAATCATCAACTTATCATTGTATCTATGAGTTTGTTTCTGTTATGTTTTTTACCTATTTGGTTTTTTAGATTCCACATATAGGTGAAATCATATGGTATTTTTTTTTTCAACTTATTGGTAAACTATGTAGATTTCCCTTGAACTCCATATAATTAAGCAGGTAATTTTAGTCTTGTTTTGAGGCTGGATCTATTTCCAAATACACCAATTGCACAAAACTTCTCTGTGATAAAACACAGCAAAAAATTAACTTCCTGAATAAAGAATTTCCTCTAGCATATGAAGAAAAATTGTTGACTCCTTTAAAAATATCCCTAATGTCAGGATAAGTATTCCAACTGCCAGAGAGGAGTTGGAATACTCCTCACTAAAATTACCCTCACGGAATAAAGGCATATTAAATATCAGGAAAGGCTCATGAATGGTTTCAGGACTCCTTCGCTGGCTTCTGTGTTTCAAGTTGCACATGTGCAGCTTTCAGAGAGTAAACTAATATAGGTTTTCATGCAGAGCTGGTTTTCTTTGGAGTCTCAAAAATCTCAAAGGGTTATTTTCCACCAAGGTGAAACAAAATGTAACATTCCTCCTGAGAACTAAAATTTGGTGGTAATTTATTCTCCTTGCAATCTGGGACATGAAGGACTCGTTGTAGCATAGAATACTGCCTTCACTTGCAACGTAATTTGAATTATGTAAGGCATGGAGAATTTAGCTACCTGTAAAAAGTTGGTATGATAACTAATATATCTTGTGATTTTGGGGGGTTTTAAAAAGTATTTTCAGATAAATGTGAGATGAAATTAATCTAGAGATTAAAATGCCCTCTTTTTGACCTCATGGATGTAAATTTTGAGCCTCTACTTCTTGTCTGCCATGATATCACTTTAAATACAGGGAATAAAAGAGATTATTTAAGACTCTTGAATTCAGTATTTCACAGCTCTGTAAAGAGATGGTGGAGTGCTGTTTTACATGGAGAAATTATATTATGATTTAGACAATTTAAACTGATTTCATAACCAAGGAGCTCTGAAATACTGAGAATAGCCCTTAGGTCACAGTTTCTTACCCTTAAATGAAAGCATTGTGTCAGGTGTTCTCATACACCTTTTCAAGTTGAATAATCTAGGACAAGATGTCCCACCAATCCCAAACTAAGTTTCAGAGTTTACAGAGTTCACTGGCCAGGTATACTTCTTTGGATCTATTGTATGGGATATTTTATTTTATTTTTATTATTATATTTTAATCCTCATCCAGTGATGTGTTTTATTGATTATTGAGAGAGAGGAAGGGAGAGAGAGAAATGTCAATCAGTTGCTGTATGTACACACCCTGATTGGGGATCAAACCTGCAGCCTAAGCATGTGCTCTAACTGGGAATCAAACCCAAAGTTTTAGGTGTACAGAATGATGCTTCAGCTAACTGAACCACCCAATCAGGACAATGTATTTTATTATGGAGGAGAAGTAGAAGTGGGGAGGGGAGCTCTTAATTGCAGGTTATCTTTTAGTCACCTATAGAAATCCTTCATTCAGTTAGAGACAAAGGAGAATAAAGAGAAAAGGTAGGAGTTGGCCACTTGGACTGGTTGTAGGAGGGGAGAGGAATGAGTATTATATGTGAAGAAATGATGTTCATGGTGACCTTTGTGAAACTGTAAGAGAGAGCAAAAGTATCTCAGAGCCTAGATGCGAGTGGGCTGTACCATGTTAGGGAGAGGGGTTATGCTCCCACTTCTGCCAGGAGTCTGTGTTTGGCCTCTGCGGATCAAGGCAGGCTCCCCACCTGGCATGGACATAGACACTGCTACCATGACCACTACGGAGGCAGTACTGAGGCTATCTCAGGTGGCTTCCTAGGTGCGGAACATGGGCAAGAAGGTTCTGGAGCGTCCGTGTGTGACTGTGATTGAGAGCCCGGCTCATGAGCTTCTGTAGACATTTGTTCAGAACTCCTAGGAAACTTGGGGTTGTCTGGGGGCCTCTTCCAGAAGAGGGGTAGATGTGGAGGTCTGCTATGAGCAGATGAAGCACGATCATGGAATCTCAGTGACTGGTGTAATAGGACTAATTATGTGTACGTAATAGTGAGGTCCCAAGACCCTTGATCCTTCAGTATATTCTATTCTGGTGTCCAATTGCTCTTCTAGTCTGAATTGTTCATTGAAAACATAAAGCAAAATGGAGATTGCAGGGACTTGTCCAACCTTCAGGATTTTGCAAAGATTTGAATATATCTTGGTGCTCACAGAAAAAAAGAATATGGATATTTTCAATATGGCTAAAGCACAAATATGTTATATTCAATTCTTCCATAAACAACAAAATAATCTCATTCCAATGTTCCATTATCTTTGCAATTTATGCCTCTAATTTTGTATCTACTTTCAGTTTTGCTTTAGAAGATACATCTCATCTTCTACTAAAGATCTTTCAGCATTTTATAGAAAGACAACCAGCCTGTCAGCACTGAAGTGTTTTCATATGGTTCAGGTGTCATCCACCTCTAACAAGTATTGAATTGCTTACCTTCTCACCAATACCTATCAACAGATATCAGTGTTCTCTCCCAGGGCTCCAGGAGCCATGAAAATATCAAAGCTCTTTCATGTGGCTTTGTGAACAGAGCACACCAGCAATAGGGAGCATGAGTTGGAGAGTGAGAGGATGGACCAGAAATACCATGTGGTGCCTGTGTTGAGTGACAAGAAAGTGAGTAGGTATAGCCTTCCCCCTCACCCCTCCTGAACAACTTGAAGACTATCAGAACTTCTTAGCGAAGGAAAACATTGCAAGAGATTGGGCAGTGCTGCATGATCTGTAATCAATGAGGAGAATATTAAAACAATATAAACCCTGGTGGAAGGAAGATTAGCAGAACATATTTTAAGTCAAAGGAATGCAGCTTATGAAGAAAAATAGGATAATAAAGGATTGTAGTGGTGTCAAATCCTTGATAATATACAGACAGGATTAACAGAGACAGACAGCTACCCATTGTTTAAACATGGAGTTCAGAAAACCCTCATTTCCAATTAAAAACACCCTTTCCTTGAAAAACTATCACTTGTCATTAGGGTTATACTGATCTAATTAAATCCCTATTTTGAAATCTCAGAGTAAAGAATTGAATGTTTAATAACAAAACCTGAGCGCCTAAGATGGGATAATGTGACAATCTAACATAAGCCAAGTGTAAACTTTGACTCTATGTTTAGATCTGTCATAGGAAATAAAAATTAAAGCAATTATGTGGGTAATTCAAACACATCATTCCAACTTGATAGCAAAGATCTAGATATTGTGGATATACATGTTCAGGTTGGTGACCAAGTTCTCGTCTCAGTTTCATATGATCCATGGTTACTTCGTTAGCCAGGGCGTAGAGTTTCCACACCAACACAGCAAATGAGGCAGAATCAGAAGGTCAACGGTTAGTCCGGCACACCTATGTTTGCCTTGCAGTTCTCTCCCTCGCTCCCGGCGCAACCCTGAGAGTCACTTATACTCTCCGAGGCTACTTTTGAAATCTGTGAAAGGGGCATACTGATATGTATTCCTGGGGGTTTCTGTGAGGATGAAACAAAATATGTGCACATTTCCTAATATAGAACCTAACATGCAGGAAGCCCTTGTTATATGTACTATTTTGTTTATACACATATTGATAAAATATATTAGACATTTCTGAGCATTTTAGCATGCATGAAGAGTGCATGTTATATATCCATTGCTCAGTGCATTGTCACAGCCTGGCCTAGAGCCTGGAACATAATAGTTGTCCAAGAAAGGATTATTGAAAATATGCATTTTGACTGGAAGCTTAGTGCCTTTCAGGTTTTTGAGGCTTTATATGTTATAAAGGGAAAAACCAGGAATATTTTCCAGTTTTGTTAGATTTGTATGATTAAACACTCTAGTAGCCCACACAGAGGCAGAATAAAGTGTTTGGCAGTGACACTTAACATTTAGAATCACCCTGAACTGTGAAATTCACTTGAAAAGGTCAGTTCTATCAGGGAAGTATGTTGCTTTGCCTAGCACCCTTTCCTACAATCCCAGAACTAAGGATTTACTGCATCTATCCTTTTGAAATTGGATGCAGCCAATACAAGGAAACATGTCTCTTTAATCAACATTGAAGGGTACCCATGGATTGAAGAAAGGAGATTCCACAAAGAGGTGGGAGAAATTACCACACTTAATAGAATATGGGAGTACTTCCCACAAAGTACTTATTTGCAACAAGTGCCAGGCCAGTAGGTGTGGAATGCTGAATGAATTCATTCCTAAATTAGAGTCACCTCAGTACATGAAGTTATTCTATACCCCGCTGTTAAAAGAAAACAATAAATTTAGTATAGGTATTTTATTAAAAAGGTGAAAATATATAATTGTGAAAAGTTATTGATTGGGTTTTATTCTATGACATAGTATGAAAAAAATCCTTTTCTTACTTCCTTTCACTTTACTCATATTACTTGATACTATAACTGAACAAAAATGGAGGTTCTGCTACCCTCTGCCACAAAAGCCAAACTCATGAGGTAGATGCTGGTGCCAAAGGAAATAGCTTTTATTCAGGTGCTGCCGAGCATGAGAGAATGGTGAACTCCTGTCAAAAATACCATCTCTCTTTCTGCCTTGGAAAAAGTTCAACCAGGTCCTCAGCAAAGGCCAAGACAAAAGTCAGTGTCCGGAGTTTCTGCTCCATTTTTAAGTACAGTCCTTTGGAGCCTGAGGGCAGCTGCTAAGCGGTCTTAGTTCCCATCCAGGTGGCTTAGCTTGTTCCTGGCTGCTGTCCATTTCAGGATCCCTCCTGGGGCCTGAATGTGGAACCTGCACAACCTTGGGCCATCTGAATGCATGGGGAGTTCATCACCAGGTGGGTATGAGAAAGAGAGAGAGAGAGAGAGAGAGAGAGAGAGAGAGAGAGAGAGAGAGAGAGAGAGAGAGAGAGACCCTCCTGGAGGCATGGGCCACATGGTCTTAGCTGCCACATGGAGAGAAGAGGTGAGTGCACCATGTGAGTTGTACAGGTCATGAGAAAGAGAGCACATGTCTGTTTGTATTACATTAACTTGGGGATGAGACTGGCCAGGTGCTTTCTGAAAATTACCAATCAACTTTCCAAATTTCAGGTGCTTCAGGTAGATCCACCTCCCAACCAATCCCTCTTTCTCTAGGCTAAACTGACAGGCCTCTTTGGTTTAGCACCTCCCCCTGCACCATTTTGACTTTTATAGCACATGTGCCTGCATTCCTCTGGTTCCACCCCCAATCCAGTACCAGAGCAGGGCAGGGGGACTTTTTCTCCATCCAATTATCTTGCTAGCTTCTCACATACTCAGTGTAAGAGCCTTGCCCTGCTGTCATCTTGGCCAATGGGGGACACTCCCTGGTGTGCCATCCATTTTTTAATACCTGTTTAGATGGCTTCAAAGATGGGAAATCTGCCTTAAAGTACAATTGAACTTAGAGTCACACCTTCCCCACCCCAGACTCAGTGGAAAAGGCAGTTGATTGTATTTATAAGAATCACTCAAGTAATTTGCATTTAATTCAAGATTTTCTTGAGAAAATTGTCTATGATTTACTCCTCTAATTGTGGGTTAGCAAGGAAATTAATATTTCTGAAGCACATAAGAGGTAAGTTAAATTTAGCAGCTAATTGTGAGGGTAGTTATAGAAATCTAAGCAGGGCATTTCCTCAATGAGGAATGTTGAGCTTCCCCTGAATGAAACTGGAAATGCTTTCTTTGGCAGTTGTGGTGGCTAATGAATTGAGTAATTTAAACAGAAAAGGATTAAATGGGCACTAATGATCAATGCAGAGACTAAAAGTGTTGATTTGTCAGCTCTTAGTGCTTATCCTAAGCCCAAATACTACCAGAAACTCATAAACCAATAAATAATGTGTAGTGAAATATTTTAGTATAATGAAAATATATTAGATAATAAAACCAATAAATAATGAACTCAGGTTCTGTGCACGGGGGACAGGATTCTTGCAGGTACTGTCCCTCCAACTTTAATGTTCTCCTATTATAATGATTTTGCACTTTAGCAGTTCTCTAAGTCAGTAAGACAAACTGTTCAACATAAATCCTTAATAATAGATATATACATACATGTATCTATGTGTGTGCCTCTGTTCATGTGCATATATACATGTATAGAGAGAGACAAGGAGACACTGAGGTAGTCACTGAGACAGAAAAAAGAAAGGAGAGAAATGAGTTCAACAATTTGAAGGACATCGATTCTATTAATGAAATCCCGAGGGCAAAATGAGTACAATGTAGCTCTTACTATACTTGACCCTTGGCACTAAGTAAATGCTTCTGTTTCAACTAATTTCCTTGCAGATTAAGACTGAAATGTGGTGAAACCAGCTAATTCAGGGGAGCTAAGTTTTTTATTATGACTACAATAAGTGTTAGCTAGATACATTTAAATTAATTGGCCTTTTTACTCCTTGGGTACTTCACTTCGATGAAGCCAGTGTTGGCATCCCTTGTATTCAGATTGCCCTTGCCTTGAAGACTCCTTGTCAGTCTCAGCCCCATATGATACCTCTGCCTACATGGGTCATGGCTGATGAATTTATATTCTTAGAGTACTGTAGAAAATCATGCAAAATGTCTCTGTTGGTAGCATATAATATAATTGGGAAGCATCTCTTCTCTGTGTAGTTTTATAGGATGAGAATCTTTCATTGTATACATATACAATGTGCCTATGTTTGTGTATGTGTCACACATATGGCATAATAATATGCTGTAACCAGTAAGAAATATTTCTGAAGAAGCAGCAGTGGAAAATGTATACTTTTAAGCAAAAACTTTATTCTATTAGCAGAATATCATGTATCCAAAGAGAAGATAAAATCTGTGAACATACCATTGCCATAATCCTGAAACACTTTTTTACTCATAAAATCAACTTTATTGAGATTTAATTTGTTTATGGTATGTGTTTCTAAGTGTACCATTCCATGGAATGTGACAAATGTATACACTTGTGTAACTGTCATTCCAGTCAAAACAAAGTACATTTATTTCTACCACGCCAATCAACATATACAATATTTCTCTGAAAAAGGTTTCCTCATGCTCTTTTCCAGTCACCATCACTCTTGTTTCAGTCCCTGGAGTATGCCTGAAAATCAGAGCTATTTCTCATTTCAAACTTGTCACCACAGTCAGTATTGATAAACATGTGTCGGCAGATGGAGACATGTGAATGTATTTTGAAAATTCTACATTGCTACACATGAAGATACTGTACTTATATAACTTTATGTCTTTCTTATGGTAAGAATATTAAGAACATAACTAGAGAGTAATACAAATAGAACTGAGCTTCATATAGGATGGACCTGCTTTCAAATTCCAGATTACTTTCTTTTTTTTTTTTTTTTTTTCAATTTTTTTAATCCTCACCTGAGGACATTTTTTTTTTCATTGGTTTATATGGAGAGGAGAAGGCCATGGAGCGGGTGGAGAAGAGAGAGAGAGACAGACAGACAGACATTGATTGGTTGGCTCTTGTAGGCATCCTGACTGGGGATTGTATGTACCTGGACTAAGGATAGAACCCACAACCTTTTGGTGTATGCGATGATGCTCCAACCAACTGGGCCACACTGGCCAGGGCTTGAATTACTTACTTTCTTGATGGATAGTTTTTACTCTAGTTAAATAACCTCTGTGAACCCTGGTTTCCTTCCCTCTTAAGTGGACATACCACTTATTTCCAGAGTTCAGGAAAGAGAAAATGAGACCGTGTGGATGATTCACCCAGTGTGGTGATTGCCACTTTTATGGTGCTGAACATACCTTCAAATTCCTCTTACTTTGAAGACCACTTGTGGTCAGCCCTGTACAATACCCCTAACTCCTTGGGTCATGGTTTATAATGTTTCTTTTTAGGATGATGAGTTAGTTGAATGTACTTTCTTAGAGCACAGAAGAAATTCAAGCAAAGTATATGTGTTCATACATGGAATACAATGTAATTGGAAAAATATTCTTCTGGGTATTTTTTTAGAAGATAATAGTCATTATTACCTCAGTCAGGGGTGTCCAACCTGCAGCCTGCTGGCCACATGAGGCCCAGGGTGGCTATGAATGTGGCCCAACACAGAATCATAAATTTACTTAAAACCTTTTTCTTTTTCTGCTCATCGGTTTCCCTTAGTGTTTGTGTATTTAATGTGTGGCCCAAGACAACTCTTCTTCTCCCTGTGTGGCCCACAGGGCCCGAAAGGTGGACACCCTGAAAGGCCTACCCATTCTCCTTCAACTCTTATTACACTGCTAAAAGATTAGAATCCGGATTTGGTGTTAGATTATTTCCTTCTCTTCTAATAATTGTAGGTTGAGCATTTTTCTTCATGAGTTTGCTTCAAATAATAGCAATGATCCCAACACCTGTCCTTTAAATGAGGATACTTATTACTCTCTTAACCTAAGATGGCTATTGCTATAATACGAATATGATTGAGTCAAACAGAAATTAGATCCTCACTACAGATCTGGTACACTGCCCACTTTTGTCTTTTCCATATAGTCATCCAGGGTCCAACATCCATCTGATGTTCAGTCTGGGATCATAAGTTTAGGAAGGGCCATGTGAGGCTGCTGCTTTGCTGGTGGGGCAAGATGTAACTGCACCCCAGCCAGGTTCTATTTTGTGTGCTTGTGAGGGAAAATGCAGTGGTGCCAGAAGAGCCATTGGAGAACAATGCAGTCTGATCCCGAGCAAAGGAGAGAAGGAAGGGCGGCTGGTGCGAACATCTTAGAAAGCAGTGTTAAGGGAATTTCAGCAAGGTCATGAGAGTCCTTGAGCCAAAATTACCAATCAGGGGAGTCCCACATTTCCTGAGAATGGGCTGGCTTGGTATCCCCACTGCAATCACTACCAGGCTGGGAGCAGCCCATGGGAAGGTTGGCCTCAGTGCAAACACGTGGAAGGATTTCAGAGTTCAGCAGTGTGTGGTGCTGAGAGATTCATTCTCATGACCACCACAAGTGGTCCTTTTCAGACTTTAGTGAGTGCACAAATCACAGATTTTTGTTAAAATGCAGGTTATGATTCAGTAAGTCTCCACAGGGACCAGAGAGTCTGCAGCCCTGACTGGATCCCGGGAGCTGCTGATGCCCCTGGCCCAAGGACCACATGTTATGTTGCAGAGGAAGAAAGCACTCAGTTATTGATCAGCCTACATTAGGGATTCATTACTCCTCCATTCACTTGCAGTCAAGGAAGTCCAGTTCCATAAAACTTTTGTAGCAGACCAACTTACAGGCTGTTATCCAGTCTGAAGAGGGCTGCCCTGTGTCACATGATCATCCAGGGACCAATAATATGTGAACAGCTTTCTGGGATAAGGTATTGAATACAAGGTATTGTAACCTTGCATGATAAATAGCTAGTGTTTTAAAATATCTTGTATTAATGGGAAACTGGAAGTACAGTAAGGCCAAAAGAGCAAGAGATGATTGCCATTGAAAAGACAGCTTGTTACTCACAAATGCCAAGTGCAGGGGCACACCAGAGCCCCCAGAGCCACCCTGGAAAGCGCTAAGGTGGGCAGGAGGGAGAGGGGGGCTGTGGCAAGAGCCTTTGTTGTGATATTTGCAGGAAAGAATGAGTGAAGTGGGGTAAGCAGGCTTGGGACTGGCTGGTTGGAATCATTTTAGCAGGCTCTGTGGGGCATGGGGTCTGTCTCTTGTTGTCCGTTTCCTGGCCATGGGTGATTAGGGCAAGTGGATAGTGCTCTGGAGTATGACAGCCCTATAAAGGAAGTGGCTGGGATGTAGGCTCTGGATTGTTAGGTTTGTATTTGAAAATCACAGTTCCAGAAGGGAATTCCTCCTGAGGAGAGGTGGGGTTAGGTGAAGGAGGCAGGCGGTCATGGCAGGGTGACTCGCGCATGTTATCAGCCTGTCCAAAACAAGGAATGTCTGGCATATGCATGTCAGGCAGATGTGAATAAATTCTCAACTTTATAGAAACCAGAAACATGGTTAATGCAGCCAGGGGTTTGTTTCAGAAGTAACTTATGGGCACAAAAGGTCCTTAGATGCCTCTTTATCATACACATTATCATTCACACCTGAAAGGATTTGCTCTAAAGAATTATTATGCCCCTGGGAAAACAATTTTGTAGTGAGATAAGCATTTTCTTCCCTACTCATATATATTTTTTAGTATTGCTGAAAGAAAACATTTAAATCCTTATTCTAAACTAGTAACAGCTAATTAAAGCCCCCCTTTTATTGCTCTAAGAAGACTGAGTCTTCTGGCTTCAACCTTCTGCACTTCTTTCACACACTGCTTTGTGGAGGGCAAAGGGATGTGGAAAGTCTTAGATAAATACTCAGGAGGGAGGTTCAAAAAAGCCCACAAACAAACTCGCCCATTAGCATTTACCACACAAAAAGCTTCAGAGTAGACAGCTTTCCCTCCAGAAACCTCTCTTACAGTGTTCCTTCAGGCTTTGTGGTGACCTCTTAATGAAAACCTGACTCAGTGGTGATGAATTTTAAGCCCTTGTTGTCTGGGAATGTCCCGAAAGCTACTGCAAAACTGCCTGGCTCCTGGGCTCAGGAGGCAGCTAATAGTAAAAATATATGAATCAGAAAGGAGTCCTGCACAGAAAATTTAAAGAAAGGTGAATTGGTAGCCTTTCACTCAGCAGACACACTCATCTCCAGAGGCTTGCAAGAAATAACAATCAGGTAATTGATGTTTTCAGAAGAAAGTTGTGTTTACTTTAGTATAACAATACAAACTCAGCTGGCCAGCTCCAGGTGCTTGCAGATATTTGGAAGAGTGGTACAATTCATAATTACATCCTTGAAAGAAAAATAGATAACGCTCCAGGAATAGAGTGTTCTCATTCATCCAAAATCTGGCCTGTTTGTCAACCATCATTTGACAATGACAGCTAGCAATGGGAAGGAAATTATAAATGGGTTTCACTCCTGTGCCACAAAGTAACAATTCTACCTTCAGGCTTCTCTCCAAACCCCTGAAAATAGGGCTACCTCCCACACAAAGTCCCCGAATTGCCAGCCCCAGGGAGGTCAAACCACAATCACACATTATGGGTTTGGGATTTAGAGAATATAAATCATACCAGAAGGTCCACTGTCTCTCCCCGTCGGCAACAAATTCCCTTGACTTTGGAGTTCAGTGATTTGAAAATTCTGGAGCGAGGTTTGATGGAATAACCTCAGAGAGGCTCAGAGTTAGAAACTCTGTTACTAGCTTGGTTGACCATGTTAGGAAGTTGGCTTAAACTCCACAAAGTCATAAATCCCCTTTTTGTTCCTTGTAACTTTAATAAGGGCCTGAAATAAGTAATAAATAGGAATAAAAGTCCTTGAAAAGTTATAATAACTCCCTTCAAATAAGAAATTAATTTCAAACCTGAATTATTATTGCTATATATACTATTTTCTTTCCTTCTTCCCTCTCATTTTCCTTCCTCTTTTTTTAAAAATTATTTTATTTTATTTTTTTCTGTGCTGGATGAAATAGACTTTTTAGAAAGATGGTTTGGTCTAAAAGCACTACTTCAATCAATACATTTTCTGCAGCTCTAGGCTAAATAATGTAACATAATGATGAAGGGCAGGTATTGTTGAAGCAGGCCCCTGGGATTAAGTCCTGTTACCACTAGTGGCTGTGTAAACATGAACAGGTTATTTAACTTTTATGTGCATCAGTTTTCTCATCTTAAAAAAAAAAATGGTAATAGCATCTATTTCATGAGGTTTTTATAATAATAAAATAAGTTAATATTTACTAATCAATTAAAATAGTGACTGGCATACAATAATCACTGTACTTGTTAAATAATAATTAGATGGCCTAAGCAGGATGTATAGTGTTATTTGGAAACTGATGAGTTGAACTGTATTTAGATTTCAGTTGTCTGAAAGAAATCATTTTGTAAAGTAAATTAGTTCAACTGAATATATAGGCATAGGTGTAGTCTTAGTAATGTACCAAGACTTGGGCCAGTGTGGCCCCTGGCCCTTCTCAAGGGACTTCGGGTGTTGGAATACCATCCTTGATAGATAATACTCTGTGCCTAGAATCATCCAGGATCAGCAGCATCTTCTGGGTGGGGTCCTGAGTTGGACTGGGACCTGGGTCCCATGTAGGAGCCTGTCTAGTGTGGCATCTCAGGGTGATTTTGGACACTCTGTTCCATGCAGGGTTAACTTCGAAGTCCCATGGTTTAACTCTCCCAGGAAACCATAGCCAGGTCCTGGTTCCTGAAAGGCAACTTAACAAGTGAATCATTCTCCACAAGCACAGCAATATTTTTTTTTCAGGATCACATGAGATAAGGCTGCCAAAAAGTGCTTGAGGCTGTGTTTACAGGACTCAAATTACTTGTACAGACAGAAACACCACCAAAAATATTTGCCCAGGGCCCTATATAGTAAAATGTCATCTTTCTCTCTCCGCATGTTTATTTTTTTAATTTTATTTTGCGTAGCTTAATTTCTGTGCAATAAAATCCAGCCATCCTAAGTATACAGTGGGAGTTTTGGCAACTCCCAAATCCAGTTGTAGAACATTTCTGTTATTCTCAAAATTTCCCTCATGTCCGTCTGCAGTGGGTCCTGTGGTTAGGTGCTTCCGCTTTTATAATTGTTTTAGCTTATGATGTATTTTATAATTAAATATTTCCTCTCTTGAAGCCTATTTGTCTGAAATTAGTTCAGCAATTCAAGACTGTTTTTATTTATTGGTTGGTTCATTTAACTTTTTCCATCCTTTTATTGTTCAACCTATTTATGTCTTTAGTTTTAAATTGTTTGCAGTAGGCATTAAAAAGTTGGAGTTTATTTCTTATCCAGTCTGAGAATCTTTACTGTTCCATCTACTTAGTAAATTCACGTTTAATATAATAATTGATATGGTTGGATTTAGATATGGTATTTGGCTATACAATTGTTAATTCTCTCATTTATTTTTATTCCTCTCTTTTTTCCTTTCTGTCTTCTTTTATATCTCTATTGGCTTTTTACCTATATCCCTTTACTCTTTCTACAGTGATTTCTCTAAGAATTATAATATTATCTTTAATTTATTATAACATAAATTAACACTTACTTCTGATAAAATATAGAAAAATTGCACAAATGTAGCTCTGTTCTCCCACCCTTTTTATATGACTGCCAAGTGTATTACATCTCTATGCATTATAAACCCACAAATATAGTATTTTAAATTCTGCTTTGCACAACTTTAAGTCTTAAAGAGGTTAAGAGAAAAAATGTGTGTGTTTGCATGTGTGTATTTTATATATTTACTCCATATTTATGATTTCTGGTGGTCTTCAATTCTTCCAGTGTAGCTAACTTACCATTTTGCATCATTTTTCTTCAGCCTAAAGGATTTCTTTTAGCATGGCTTATAGTGCAGTTCTCCTCGCAACAAATTCTTCCTAGTTTTCTTTATTTTGGAAAAGTTTTTATTTCACCTTCATTTTGAAGAATTATTTTTCTGGATATAGGATTCTTTGTTGATTATTTTCTCTGTCAGTGGTTCAAATGGCATTCCAATGTCTCTGGGTTCCACTGTTTCTGAAGAGAATTCTGCCATTAATTATGTAGCTTTACCTTTTTACATGATTTGTCATTTTTCTCTTGTCGCTTTCAAGATTTTCTCTTTAGTTTTGACTAAAGACTATCAGCTGTAGACTATATGTCTATGTGCAGTCTCATTTGTGTCTATGCAGTTTGGGGTTTCTTGAGCTTCTTGGGCATGGAGTTAATATGTTTCACTTAGGAAATTTTGTTCATTATTTGTTAAAATATTTTCCTTCCCCTTTCCCTCTCTAATCATCTCCTGAGACTGTTGAGTGTTCTAATGCCTGATAGCATATCACAGATCCCAGAAGCTCCATTTATTCTCATAAACATTTGTTCTCTCTGTTCTTTGTATTAAGTATTGATCTATCCTCAAGTTCATTTGTTTGCTCATTATTTCCATATTTTTAAATTCTTAGAACATATTTTCCTTTGAACATATTGTCCTTACATTTGAGCATACTTGTAATAGATATTTTGTAGTTTGTCTGCTAGATTTATTGTGGGTCCATTTCTATCAACTGTTCTATCCCTGTGCATTGGTAACTTTCCTGTTTCTTTGCATGTCTAATAATTTATTTTTATGAGAAATTGGATAATGTAGATGATATATGTCAGTCTTATTTTTTATGTCAGTTACTTTTTATGTCAGTTTTATTTTTTTCTGGTGGCTGTTGGGCCATTTTAACAGGTGATGGAATTCTTGGACTTAAACTGAAAAATCTTCCTGTCCTGAAGTGTGCAGTAGGTGCTGTGTCTGGTCAGTATCTGATAGCCTAATGCCCTTGTAGAGTTCCATGGTCTGCTGGCAACATATGCACAGGTTATACTCATACACCCGAGTCCAGTAAGGGCTCATCTTCTGTCACCTGAGCTGCGTGTTGGTTGAAAAATGGATGCAAAGGAATGGCAAATCTTCAATCCTTCAAGACCTTCAACTTTCGTCTCAATCCCTGGTGTTCCTACCTATGCGTGTAGTTCAAGACTAATCCAGTGATATACAGAGAATTTATTATTTCAGTGTTTCTACAGATCCCTCACTTTCACAATTCCTCACTTAAATGTCTGATTACTTTGCCATCTGCTCTGAGTTGAGTCTGTAAATGCCAATTTGTAAAGCTTAGGGATTTGCCACCTGAGTGAAGGAAAGTGAATGTGTCCAGCAAGATGGCCACAGAAAATCGCTATTCTTATGGGTAAACTAGCAGTATATCACAAATAAACAATTCTCTACTTATTATCTCCTCTGGTCAGTTTTCAATGTCATTAAATGATAATTTTAAATAATTTTGACCAATTTTAAACTTGTTATCTGCAGGGTATAATCAGCCAGTTCTCTCATGGAGGCATTATTAGAAGTAAAATTCTTTCATTTTATTTTAAGTATTTTCATAAATCATTCATGGAATGGTACGTATTATATAAGGTTTTTTTTTTTTTTTATTTTACATGAACAACAGAGTTTTAAAAGACCTGGAAATCTCTATGATAAAAGATATCATGTATATAAAGATTAATTTAGTACAGGCATAATTGTAAATCCTTTACATGTAGTAATTCATTTTGTTTTCACAGAACTCCTACAAGGATTATTGTTTTCCTCATTTTAGATGAGTAAACTAATAATAAGCAATATAAATGACTTGCCTAAAATCACCCAGCTATTAAATGATGGAGCCAGGAGTCAAATTCAAGCAGTTTGGAATAGTCATCATATACAAGGCCTTTTCAGAAGGTATCCAGCCATGTAATATGAAAAATAGAGACATTTATTGAAAAAGATACAAGATACAAGAAACTTATACATAAGACAGTGATGCCTCAGTCCCCCTCAAAGTAGGCACCTCAGGACCTCAAATAGTTCTCCCAGTCACCATCGTATTTCCCTGAATCTCATCAACAGTCTGAAATCTCTTCCTTTTCAAAGGTGAGTTTAGTTTTGGGAAAAGCCAGAAATCACATCGCATCAAATCTGTATTGTAGAGGGGCTGAGCTGCCTGGGTGATTTGATGTTTTGCCAAAAATCTCTGCACAAGACAGGATACATGAGCTGGCACATTGTCTTGATGAAGCTGCCAATCACCAGTTGCCCATAGCTGTGGCCTTCTGAATCATCCAAATAGTTTCTATAGAGGAATGTTGAAGCTTAACATGAAATTTGATGTAGACTCATTGCTCTACTCAGTCAGTTATTTTGAATGTGATGGCCACACAGTACACATGCTCACTTAATGGTGTCTACTGCCCCCACTGACTAGTACAGTGAAGTCATCATTGTTCGTGCATGTTCATTCCAGTCCACTCTCCTTGGCTGCCAGGTTACACTGATATCGTGCAAACCATTCTCATTACATTAACAACTATTGGACTTTCTCCAGACAGGCCTCATACAGTCTCTTATTTTATATCATTACAGAGGCAAATCTAAGAGAGTATCAAAAGTTTTTAAGAACTGTTATTCATCTTCTGATGTTTGCTGACTTATAGGTTTAAAAAGTTGTAAATATCTAAACAACACCATTGAAAACCTCAGAATGATGTATAGTCCCTGATATTTCCCAGTGTCTTCCTCATTCTTGTCCACATTAAAGAATTCAAGTTTAAAAAAAAAGAATTCAAGTTTCTTTAAGCCATTGGGGTTTATTTGTCATGGTTTTTAAACAATACTATGTATTTCTCTAACTCCCTATAGTTACTACATTCAACCAGTTAAATTATAATAGCAATAAGTTACATTGTAATTCTGCATGATTTTTTGAGGTCAAGAATTTTGGGAGATAGGAAGTTTTGCTGCATCATCTTTCTGAAAGGGCATAATAAAGTGAATTGTTGAAAAATTGATGACTGTTATAAGACTGATGTTTTAATTTGAGGTGGAGGAAATGGAGAGTGTAGGATTCAGCTTTATATAAGTATCAAAGTTTGACCAATGGAACAAAAAAGCAAAGATAATATCCTCTAAAAATTTATAGTAAAAAACAAAAAACTATGATCTAAAATTGTATGCTAGGCATAAATATATTATGTACATTGATTTCAAACTTTTAATAAATTATAAAGGATATAGTCACATAGTAAACATAACAAAAATCTTGTAGTATGAATGTCCTGAGGCAAAGCTAGAGGAAGCATGGAGAGGGCTGCTCTGGAACCCGACACTCACTCAGGGGTTGTCCAGACAAGGAGCAGAGGCTGTGGATGAGGCAGCAGTGGAAGGGGGTAGTCTGTCTGAGCGAAGCCTGAGACAGGTGTTATCCAGAGGCAGGTTGAAGGGATGCCAATTGTGTCAGACACAGAGTGTGACTATATCATTCCATTTACCTTTGTAAAATATAATTGTTTTATCTCAAGTGGTAATTGATTTGTTTTCTATCTCTATGCCTCACCACATATATGTATTTCTTTTTATCCCCCTTTCTGTGCCTGTCTGTTTTGGCGGACCCTTCTGGGTGGCATGGGCCCAGCTCCCACTCGGAGATGCACAGGGCCCACGCCCACAGATAAGTTCTCTCGTGGGTAATCAGATTTGCAATATACTTTGGTTGTTTTGAGATTTGCTCTTTGCTAAAAATTCCCTCACCCTGCCAATGCTTACTGTAACTTCCTAAAATTCATGCTGAGCCTTGCAGGGACCAGTGTAAGGCTGCCTATTCATTTGCTAATGTCCTTCTTCTGTGATGTAATAGGGGCATTGAATGTAAGGAGATAAGTTTAGAATAAAGGCCTGTCATGGCGGAGGCCTTGGCTTTGGCTCCTCTTGAGAGAAAAGCCTGTCAGTTATCCTTATTCCTCCACCAGACTTGGTAGTCTGTGTGCATGTTTTAATTCATCCATAATGACACGGACACTGCTGGCCCGTGTCTGAATCAGTCTGTGTCTTTTCATAGTATTTTCCCACTGGCCATCAACTGAAAATTGATAAATGCCTCAAAATATACCCTCCTTAACTGCTGATATATATGACAATATGTGCGATGTATATTGCATTATATGTCACATCCTCCAAAGTCCATGGGGAATGATTGGAGTGCTGTTCAGTTTGTTTGGAGACTTAAAAGTCAATGTTTATTTCTTCTATTTTCCCCAATTTTATAAATTTACCTTGCATTGTTTTAAATTTAAAATAAAATACATAAAAAAATTCATAACCTGCTTACATAGATAGCTTTTAACTTTGAGTAATCAGGCTATCTGAGCCCAACAGAACTAGAGGTCCCAGTCTAGTTATTTGATGGCCAAATTATCCCAAGCATGTCACTTAACTTTTCTAAGCATCATTATGCTCACCTGTGATGTGGATGTAATAGTCATTGTAAAATGTATCTATCAATCATTGTGCAGTAGGAAAATCAACACCAATTGGGAATTTAAGTCAGAGGAGGAATTTTTGGTAGGAAAGTTCACAAAAGTATTAGAAGAACTGGAGAAGACAAAGGGAAAGGGATTACCCAGATGTCAGGAAGGTGCTACCCTCTCAGGGCTGATTGCCCGTAAGGGCAGTCTTGCCACAGAGGCTGCTGGAACAGCTCACTCAGTGCCACTGAAACGATGGTCAGCAGCTGTGAGCAGGAGCTGCTGTCTCTGCATTTGATGGAACTGCTAATTGCTGCTTCTAAAATGCTTCTTTAGTGGAACTCAGGCTGCTGCTTATCTAAAATAAGTTTCTATTATTCTCAGCATCTTCATGGCATAATCTGTGCACTAGGCGGCTGTTGCTGCCCCCGTGGGAGGGTTTGCAGAAGTAGAATATCTTTTTACTGATTTCCATTTTGGCATAAGTACTTATAAGTGACAGAATATAACCAGAGACTTGCTAGCAAGGAAGCTTGAGAACTATAGTTTGCAGGATTCTCACCTTAGCAGTTTGAAGGTAAATATAGAAGGACAAGTTTGGGGCTGAAACTTAATAACACAATAAAAGGAAACAAAAAATAAAGCATCTGTCATTAGGTAAGGGTCTATTTTTATGCATTCAGACCTTCTTATAATGTTCTTCAAATCTACTTTGAAACGTCTTCTTAGAAAGTGTTCATAAATAATTAAAATATTTTTAAAAACACACTTTGTTTTGTCACTGTGGCTTTTTAACGGAAACATATATCTCTGAGAATGAGTTAATGTCAGGAAAAGAATATCAGCAGTTTTCAGTGCCCGCCATCACTTCCTTTCTGATGGGGCGCCCTGAGGTGTGGGATGCATTGTCACAAGAGCTTGGCAAGAGAGGTGCTGAGGGATACAGAGCCCCTGTTCCAACGCCCTTAGTAACCTAAACATTTTATATTATTTAATATTTGGGTGAAAAAGTGCTAGACTTGGAGTTAGGATACACTCCTTTTTTCATTTTTCTCTCTAATTCTTTGGGTGACTTTGATAATACATTAGTTAGCAGACTATGTCATCTAGGGAGGAAAAAAAAAGAGAGTTTGAATTAGTTAAATCTCACGAGGTCTTATCCAGCTTCACTGTGCTGTTCCATCACAGGATGGAAGGATAATCATGCTGGCGGTGGTGATGACTTCTAAACTTATAGAATCTAATTATTATGAAAGCTAATAATCTACTAGAGACTTGGATAAAAACTCCATACATACACGATAATCATCATTAATGTGTGACATATCCTTATTCAACAAAGGATGCCCTGGCTGGTGTGGCTCAGCGGATTGAGCACTTACCTGTGAACCAAAGGGTTGCCAGTTTGATTCCCCATCAAGGGACATGCCTGGGTTGCAGGCCAGGTCTACAGTTGGGGGCACGTGAGAGGCAACCATGCACTGATGTTTTTCTATTTCTCTCTCCCTTCCCCTCTCTCTAAAAATAAATAAATAAATAAAATCTTTAAAAATGTTTCCAAAAAAAAAAAAAAAGCAAAGTAATAAATTAGGTACAATTAGGACTAGTTCCTTTGCTTATGTAAGGGTAGCTGAATCCAGAACTAAAACTAATTTTCAACTTTCCATTAAAAACATTAAATAATAAGAGAAACACTAGATATATTTTATGTCTATGATCTTCTTAGTACCCACTGTCCCAGCAGGAGCACTTGTAAGAATGCTCAGGACATGTATTGGCTGATTTCATTTTGCCAGTCCATTTACATGCTATTCTTTGCTATAAGATACTTTTACGTTCAGAATCTTTGTGGCATAGTATATGCACTAGGAAACTGATGGACATGGCAATGCTTCATATTAAACCACAATTATAGTACTTTCATAATGCTATGGATTTATACAGAATTACATTTGATAATATAACTTGCTAGATAGATTATAATTAGTTCTTAGAAATTATCAGCACTTGGAATTTTTTATCATTTTCAAATTTTTTGAAAATAAGGAAAGCCTCATGAACTATTGTGGGTGAACTCGGTGGTCAGACAGAAGTAAAATTTTGGCCCTCCTTTTATTTTTAGTGATTCCCCTGACCTAGGGCTGGGCTCCGGGTTGTTTTCTCTGCTGCCTGGCAATTCAGCTGGCAGAGGAGAACATTGCTATAGAGGCGAATAGCCATTTGGGCATTGGCCATGCGATGACGTGTAATTTATATGAATTCCTGCATGAGCAAGAGCTGTTGCTGGGATCTCAGGGCCACCTGTTATGTAAACTTACAGTCCTTATTTAATAGGTATTTTAGTAGATATTCATTACAGCATCATCCATAAAAACAGCACAGCAGGTATTTGTTGAGCTGTCACTCTGTGCCAGCCACTGTGCCACGTACAAACTATGACCATGAAAGTCAGTGATACCATCATTGTCACTAAGAAGCTTGAACTCTATTGGACAGAGAAATTACTCCACAGATAATTATAATAGGCCATGCAAAATACAACATAAGCTTGTCTAAGGAAAAGGAGCCTGGAAGAAGGCACAGTCACACTCAGCCCAGGCCTCTTTTCCTTTTCTTTAGATTTCTTCCCTTGCCCATTAATGCCTGTCTTACTGACAGAGCAGTACTGACACCGGGGGTAGAGTTGTTGATGCATCAGTCTGTTTGTTTTCTGTGATCAGAGTATATGCGTAGAAGGTGGACACGCCATCTGGAAAGGCTGCTACTGATAGATCAGGAAGAGTAGAGGGGATGCTGGCATCTGCCTGGCTTTTGAGACTTCTCTGACAATCCGGCTCCCTTTAGAGCAGGAGTGCTCCTTTGCATACAGTCACTGGGTCACACAGCGGAGCATTAGAGGTCCTGTCAGCCATAGGACGTCCACACAGCAGGCCAGGTTCCACTGGCATGGGCCCTGAGCTGTGAGGTAACCTCATTTGAGGCTCTGGCTTATGTTCATGCACAAGATACTCAGTGCTCAGGTCTTTTCCTGTGGGGGTCATGAAGCGCAATCCCACAAGTCCTGCTTGGCCTTGCACTTTATGAATGAAACAGCCTCCCTAAAAGAGGCAAACTTCCCTTTCTTCAGCATTCAGCCTGAGGGCATATGGATTGGACTATCTTTTTATGAGGTTTGGATCAGCTCAGATAAACCTCTCTTGGTATAATAACCAAGCCACCCCCATGGGTGCCCCATCTAAATAGCACCTCAGGGTAAAAGACCTAAGCTTAATTTCTAACTTTGTACTTACTTCTTCTGTAGTGTGACTAAGTAAATTCATGTGTCTCAATTTGTTCATTTCAAAAGACAGAATAACAACTCAGAAATTGCACAGAGTTATAACTGCCTTGCGCACTTGCTTTTTTTCCTCGGTGTTTAGCATATTTCTTCCCACATAGGAAGTGATTGATGGATGTTTGTTGAATGAATTGCTGGGGAGAGAAAGAAAGCAGTATCAACTGCCCCCCTCTTTTTCAGATTAATGGAGAGAAAATAATAAGGAAGGGGCAATGGTGGAATTCTTTAGCAGTTAGAAACCTTAGTTACGGTACATCTCCTTTTGCTCTGGACTTTCCACCTCATCATATTATTTCATTGATATTGTTATAAACTGGCTTCATGGGACAAAGTTTTGTAGCAAAAGCACCTGCTACTTGAATGAGAACAAAGCCAATTTTGACTAGAAATCTCTCAAAAGAGCAGAATGGAACACTTAGAATTGTATGCTGTAATGCAACATATACTTACTCCAGAGAGACCATTTCAGTATTTAAGACTCTGCTACTACCATTTGTGCTGGGTGATTGCATTCCAACTAGTCGCTGATCTGTCTGATGACATCTTGTTCATCTTTACATATTCCTCACACATGGTAGTGTATGTTCCACATAGTGGCTAGTAAACTGATATGTATCTTGAATGGATGTGCTGGAGGATTAGTGTTTCACATTGTAAATGCCACAGTCCAAAACAGCTGCAAAGAATAATGTATTTTCCTTTGACTGATGAAATGTTATAAATATCAGTTCAGATTCGCATATGTAGAATTGGATTATGCATAAGTTCAGCGATCTGGTTATAGGTGGCGTTTGCTATTTTAATAGCCTCCTTTATCGTTAATGCAAATTTCAATTTTTGACACATCAGTTTCATTTGATGGCAATATTTTCAAGTGTTTTCTGTGTATCCATGATATTTCCCCATAAGATTATCATATTTTCAAGGCCAGAAAGC
Source organism: Anoura caudifer (assembly GCA_004027475.1). NCBI lineage: Eukaryota > Metazoa > Chordata > Mammalia > Chiroptera > Phyllostomidae > Anoura > Anoura caudifer. Next base: position 67,668 of record PVKU01001864.1, on the reverse strand, counting down.
TGTTTCTTCTCACCTTTGAAATTCCCCTTAGAGTCTTGGATTATTGGCTTTAAGAGGTAGGGAGAAACTTAGCAATTATTGAATCCAATCCCACATTTTCTTGAGCCATTGTCAATTAGTTTTGTGTGCTCACATAGAACAGGGAGGGTACCAGAAGAATTGATAGGATAAATACTATCATTTTCAAACTATGCTCTGGTAAGTTTCCCATTTCACTCTGAGAATTCTTAAGAACAATTTGAGATACTGGGCGTAGATGACAGACACAGTTAGCTGCCTACCCAGTGATTGCCTGCCCAATAGCCATTTTTCCTTCCATCCCTTTTACATGCTCATAGAACCCAATGTGTTCAGTCAATTATACATCCAGCTCCACCAAGTTCATCCTGATGGCTCTAAGCTGGTCATGGTTTTTCCATTATGCTGTTTTACTCAGTTTGTGACTTAGTTCTTATAGTCTCTACTTGTAGACCTTGGGGTATACTCTTAAGCTGAAGGATGGGACTCAGGCACCGTCATTTTTTTAAGAACATTATATGATTCTAAATGTGAGCTTGAAAATGACTACTCTAGCATATTCTGAACACGTAAGTTCTCAACACATGCCTCTTAGTTAAAAAAAAAATACATTGAGGGGATTTAATTTCATGTTAAGGTTGTTTTTATGGATTTTTTCCCATTAAGACAGACTAATCAATCTCTGGATTTCATCCAACTCTATTTATAGTCTACTAAGTAAAACTACATACGTGTTTACTGCATTGAAACATGAACCACAGCAACAACCGAAAGTCCTGCTGCTTGGAGTTTTGTAGCCTGTCAAAGTGTCAAAAGATTTGGCATGAAAACCTCTTTTAAAGGATGCCTTGAGACACTAATAGGATATTCAGTAAGTGGCTTTGCAGTTAATCTAAGAGATATTTTCCAGTGTGTGTGGAACTGCCTCCTCGCCATCCCTGCCATGGGCCAGTGGGGCCACGGGAAATTCCTGCTGGGCTGGCAGAGTATGGGGCTCATGCTTGTTAGAGCTCTGTTTATTTTTCTTTCTCTCCTGCTCACTACTACTTTTGGGTCCACACTATTTTGGGTTCTGGGTGCCTCATCACCTTCCCACACAGTCCAGAACAGAAACACCTACAATTTTAGTAGATGGTGGCTATCCTTGTTTATCTCAAGAACTAAGGACACAGACCAAACATACATTTTTTATTAAGTCACACAGTCATACAGGTTGTTAAATATTTTGAATACCATCATTGCTCTAAAACGTGTATTCACTTGAATTGTGGACAGCACTCTGCTGCTGTGGTGATTTGCTGCTCACTCTCTTTTTCATATATGTCAGCAACTGTACTGAAGATAAGAAGAGTTGCTGCTTCATGTTTTGTGGGGTCGTTGTTGGTTTGTCTTTTTGTGTGTTAGTTGGCTTGAGCTTGATTTACTTTCCCTGTATGCCTGGCACTCAGGCAGTATGCAATTAATATCTGTTGTTCAGTTCAAAGGTTCAAAGTACCAAGAGTTGCTGGACCACACATGACTGTTATGTTCATATGAGCAGTATACTTATGAGGGATGCTGTCTGAGCATGGATTGCTAAAAAGAAGATAAAAGACACAGACCTTGGACAATTTCTAGCTCTTTCTCTCACTGATCCAGAAATCTCAGTTTATTCTCACTCTTAATATCACAAAAGAGAACCACCATCCAGATGATAGACCAGGAGGTGGGAACTTAAGCTTCTTGGTAGCACGTTTCCTCACTTTGGTGGGCAGCTTATTAGCGTATCTTTCGGGCACACTTTTCATTAGGCAAGGCCTGTTCCAAGAAGCAATTACTTATATATCCACTTTCCACGCATGAATAATTCTTCTCTCTTCTCTTGAAACTCCTAACTGCCACATGGATAAATTTTAAAATATCTGTCATTATGCAGCTTAAGTAGTGTTTTGCATTTGTAATTTGTTGTATTGATCGATGTGGGCCACACTTTGCAAACATAATAGTAGAATTTAATTTGTTTAAATATCATTAATACCAAAATTTCATAATGTACCATGCTTACTAATAAAAACATTGTAGTCAGAAAGTGCAGCAACTAATGGGTAAAAAAGCTGGTGAGCAAATAGCTGCTGGTGAGTTCACACATTTATAAGGATTTAATGAGTGAGAAGGGTCTGGATAAGCAACTGTCTGTGTAGCCAGATTACTCCCTCTGTTCCTAGCTCTTAATACTGTCATATATCTGTATTTAGGAGTCACATAAAAGCCAACTTCACCCAACCTCTGTTACAGTTGGTGCACCAGTCGGACCCTTGCTCCTTCATCTGTAAGTATCTCCTGTGTCTGGGTCTTCCTTTCCCAGCTCTGACACTGCAGCTCCAGCATTTGCCCATAGCCAGCCCCTCCCACCCTGACATCCTTGAGGCCTTTTCTCTGCCTCCCTTCTCCTTCTCCTGCCCGCAGTGTCAGTGCACTTAGTGCTGGGAGGAAGAGCAGGGCAGAGCCAGGCCCCTTCCAGCCTCTGCCTGGCAGGAATAGAACACCTGGCTACTGGGTATGTTCCCTTCCTAACCATTTCATCCAGGATGGTGCAGCAAAGTCACCACTTTGAAAGTATGAGATATTCAGTTACCACATACATGACTGCTTATAATATGTTCATTTATTGAACCAATAATTATTATTTGCAAGACCCTGCTAGAACCATGACATCAATGAGTTTTCATTTATGGAGGAATAAACTGATATTTTTTAGTTCAATCAATTTCTTTGTGTATAACTAATTAATTTTATCATTATGGTATTAATACTTAAAAATTGTGACACACTATGATAAAGGTTTTAAATAAAGGATGATTGGAGCATAGAGAACAGAGGCTTGAACTCTGGTTCGAACCATCAGAAGACTGAAAATGAACACATGCACTCAAAAGAACATAAAATATCACCAAAGGGGAAGATTCCCAGAATTTTTTTACTGCTTTTCCTATCTGAAAGAAACCATTAAAGAGATAAATCAGGAAATCCTTCCACTTTGTTTAGAGAAATGAGTGATTTTGGAAAGGGAATAAAAAGGTAGGAACTGCTGGAAGGAAGTATTGATTAAATAATTAAAAGAACCAACCAATGTACTTTGGCTAAAGAATTATTGTGGCTATATGAGCACACAAATGTTTAAAGTTTGTTTTTAAGGGCTTGAATTTGAACTGTTTGAAAACAAAATAACAGAATCCAGTCAGCTGTTTACAGAATAATCTTATTTGAATGGATTCAACCCAAAAAGCAGTCTTGTAGAACCAGTGTGTGTGCGATGTGTGTGTGTATATGTGTGTGTAGAAACCACCTAAAACACACTCCTTTTTAAAATAAATGTTCATTTTGCCCTGGCTGGTGTAGCTCAGTGGATTGAGCGCGGGCCTGCGAACCAAAGGATTGAGGTTCAATTCCCAGTCAGGGCACATGCCTGGGTTGCAGGACAGTTCCCAGCAGGGGACACATAAGACGCAACCACACATTGATATTTCTCTCCCTCTCTCCTTCCCTTCTCTCTAGAGATAAATAAATAAAATCTTTAAAATAAATGTTCATTTAATTAATCCATGAGCTGAGTTTATTTTGTCATAATGAATTATTATTTTTTAAGTAACATCATTTTTTCATTTAACACTATCTTGTATTAGTTCAGGTGTCCAGCATAGTGGTTAAGCAATGACACACTTTACAAGTGTTCCCCTATATTTCCAGAACCCCCCTGGTGCCATGCTTGGCCTGTCATAATCACGTAAAGCCATGCTGAGTTATCCTGCTCTTTTCTTTAGCTAAACCCCATGTATATTTGCCAATGTTGATATCTCCAAGTTGAAACCCCCTTTTTGGTAATATTAATTGAATTTTATTTTGAAGAACTACTTTTTCCTCACTGGTCTGTGATTTTGGGTGATGCTGACTCTATGCTGGATACCAAGATAAACATTTTACTTTCATATGGAGAATCACAGAATTGAGTAGTTCTGATTACAGAGGTTGACACAAGAATAGACACGTGATCCAGTAAGAACTGCAAATGATCTTAACAGAGATTGCTGGGGGGGGGGAGGGGGGATGTGCTCTGTTTCATTAGACTTAGACTTTGGAGGATATGAGGCTGGAGCTCTGGAGGAGTCTATTTTGCCAAGACCAATGGAACTGAACTTGGAGATAACAAAGAGACAGAGAGGGAGAAATTGGTTTCTAGTCATTTTTTTTAGTTCCCAGAATCAAGTGATACCTAGAGGACTTTTCAGCCATAAGAATCAACAGATTTTCATTTTGCTTTAAATATTTGGGCTTGTGTTTACCATTTGCACTAAGAATAATCCTGACACAAGCTAATCAGATATCCATATTTTTAACCTTTAATAATAGCATGTTCATATTCAACTTTGTTGTTCACAAAGTTGATGTCCGCTGTATTTCCTTGCATACTTCAGAAGTTACTTTGCAGTTATTCACACAGGCAGTATGGTGTAGAATAAGGATCAGGTTTTACTCCTAACTGCATCATGTATGCATGGTGTGACACTAAGCATGGCATTTCAACTCTGAGCCCTTGTCTCCTCTGTTAGAAATAGAAATGACTACCTCACAGTATTTGTATGAAGCTTAACTGAGATAATATGTGGTATAACAAGAGAAGAGTGATATCTGCTGGGATATTGTGAATCAAACAAAATAGTTTTTAGTGTCATTAGTTACAGTGCAGTGCCTTTACTTACAGTGCTTTGCCTCTAAGTGTACTTACAGATCTTTCAGTCACAATCTTGTTTTATGCAACAATAGTAGCAACTAAGTGACTAACTAAATGAAGCTGTTTATAATCACTGACACCCCTTGCGTGAGTTAGTGCTAAACCTCTGGCAGTGGAGGATTCAACTCCCCTCTTCAATCTGGCCTCACACTGCCTATTTAATAACCACCACCGTAGGTTTTTCACTGCATACACATGGCGTTTCTCAGAATTTCATTTGAGGTCATGCAGCATCAGAGGCATAGAGATGTTAGAAGTGCACATTCCTGGGCTGCAGTGTAGACCTCCTTCATCAGGATACTTAGAAGTTTCTGCAGTACGTGCTGAAGTGTGACCAGCCCGCTGCGTACAGATCACGCTCGCGGGGATGGCACACAAAGTACTGGATGGTCTGCCGCATTGCGGGCTCTCCTCTCTGCCCCTCCGCTCTGCCTCCGCCCTCCGAGTTCCAGCCACACCAAAAGTTCTGGGCATTCCTTAAGCATATAATTATCTTTAGTCATTAAAAATTTCATACGAGCAATTGTTTTTTACCTGAAAAATTTTCCCTTCATATTTTAATAAATTCCTACTTACCTCCAGTGATAGAGGTTAAGTTAAATCTAAGATTCTCCCACATTCACAAGCAGATTTAGTCATTTTCTTTCTAAAACACTTTCAAATTAATGAGTTGTTTGTTTTACATGAATGTCCCCTGCCTCTTTCCCTCACTTCCTCCACTGGACTCTGAGCAATCCAGACATGGTTATTACTATTTAATGAGGTACTCCAAAGAGGTCTATTTACTAAATGAAGGAATAAATGATTCACTGTGACAAGCATTAAGAATACAATGACATACATGCAAGTGGGGATTTTCAATGCAATTGAGGAATTAGCTCTTTTGTCTAAAATTTATTTAATAACATAAGGCCTGCATGTGCTGAGGGAATAACGGTTGTCCAAAAGATAAAGGCTGAATAATTTTATTGTGCTTCAGGTGGCCAGAAGGCTTGTAGAGAAAGTAAAATTAAGAGTTGAGCCTTCAAGAAGAATAAACAAGCATTTGACAGGCAAATGTAATATATATAGAATATTCAAGAAATCTGGATATTTTAAGGAATTTAAAATCCTAATAACGACAACAAAAGACCTCCATGGTGCACCTGTTCTTGGATGCCATAGGAAACTTCAGAAATTCAAATTAAGGTTTAAGCTCTTGGAGAGGGATATCTTTTTTAAATCATCATCAGAAGAATTAAACTGCCCTTCAGATATCGCTTTTATTTTCTTGCTGTGGTTGAGAGAAGGGGTGAGGACAGACATGCCTAGATTTCAGTGTGGCCATCCCATTATCATACACGGCAGTGCTCAGAGGAGCGCCTGCCATGCATTTGAAATTTGAGTGACAAGTGCATGATGATTCAGTTAACATTAAAAGGGAAAGAGCATGTCATTTAAGTAGTGTGTGGTAAAAATGAAGTAGAAAGGAGCCTTAAAATCTTTTTTAACTACCGCCTCTAAATATTGACAGTTAATTGAAAAACACTTACCGTTAGTTGCACAACGTGCCCTGTAGTTCGCCTGGGAGAATTAGAGTTTAAATGCTGTGCAGATGTGTAGAGAAACATCAGCATCCTGCTAATGCTGTTGTGGTCAGCTATAGCACATGTCCATCCTTCCACCCTTCCCAATAGTCAGTTGTAACTATTAGGTAGAGAAGTTCTAGGGGCCCAACGAGAGCAGGCCATGTATGCATATGCAATGCTTGAGCAGTGTTCCCCCAAGCAGGTTCCAAGGATGTTGTACAGGTTATTTTCAGATATTCTCTTCCCAAATAATTCCATGTTAAAATAAGTTTGAAATCATGAATTTTAACAAATTTAAGCCTACTTATTGGAAGTTTCAGAAGTCTGATATTTAAATGTTCATTATTAAAGGGGGTATGTATACATACCCATGTATCTATGCATTTATCTATATATAATGCAATGTTTTACAAATATGTTTAATTACACAATTTTTTTAAAGTTGAGCATTTTACAGATTTTCAGTCTTTTCTTTGACCGTGAAGATGCTGCAATATGATCGCTTAAACCATCTGTGAAATGTGCATGAGGATGTTGCTCGACATGATAAACTGACCTGCTGGGCCTTACCGTGTATCTCGCTGGACAGGTGCACCATTCAAAGTATAGTCCCTACAAATGGTGTCCCTGGAGCATGACTGAAATGGGTCTAAACTGCAGTATGATTGATACTTTCTGGATTGCCAGATGACCCTTACAGTGACAAGATAGAGCTTTAAGTCAACTTGGTCATTGGTCTTGTTTGGATGATTATGCTGTTTGAGCACTAGGTCCTTTCCTCTTATTTACCCAGACAGGAAAATGGAGTGCACTGCTGCAGGCAAAACTGGGGATCCAGAGGGGCTACATAAAGGAGAGTTCTGGTGATCAATATTTACAGGCATGGTGTTAGGGGCCAAGATGCAGAAGCAGGAGTCCAGAATCCTTGGAAAGAACAAGCAGGGTTCTGTAAAGCATGAAAGAGACTAATGCATATGAGAGAACAAGAGAGGCAATGAGACAGGGCTCAGTGTCAAGAGCTTAGTTATTGGGATCAGGATACTGAAGCATGCAGGCACCGAGGACCCTTGGGTTTTGAAATAATCAGCCAGATTCATCAGTTCTCAAATATTCAAACATGCCATATTTGAGATAGATTTTCTCTCAATACAAAACATTTCTGTAGCCTGAATTTCTTCTTTTTAAATGATGGGTTTATAGATTGTAAACTCATTGCCTGTACATCCAGAAAATAAAACAAAATCACAATGAGCAAGCTTATTTTACTGGGAGTGTACAGACATTCTATCCCCCAGCAGGAAGGCCTGACCATGTGAGGCATTTACCCCGCTTTCCTCTGAAAACAGCTCTTGACCGTACAATATTTACACTGCTGTGCTCTGAAGATAAGTCAAACAGTATTATCAAAGTAAAATGTTTTCTACAGTTAATGAAGGCATTTAGACTTAATACGGAACCCAAGAAAACATCTGAACATGGATGCCCTTGCCACACCACTTTGTTTGAATGAGTATGGTGTGGGTATGTTTCAAGGAAACAACCATTCGTGCAGAGGCAAGCACCCAGGCTAAGAAGTGTTTCTGTGAAATTCAGTTCTTAAGCATTTGAAATCCAGAAGCAGTCTCACTTAATGAAAATTTTATGAAATGTATGTACATATCTTATTTTCTGTATTAGAGATTTTTAAGCAGTAGCATTACATGGAAATTCATATCATTATACCTGTAATTACCTAATAATTGTTATAATTAACTAAGGTCTCCCTTGGGAGGGTTCACCTGATGGGTTATGCCAGCAGTGAGCTAATTTCAGCTGCAGATGGATTTGCATGCAATTTTGCTCACCTGCAATTAATTGCAAGGGCTACAGGTAAACTTAAGACAAAGAGCCTTTGTAACTATTTCCCCCTAATGCTCATGTGTTTTATACCACTACCTAGTGTCTTATGCTTAATTCAGCATCATTTTAAATTCTTAGTAGAGAAAGTACCTTGCTTGAGAAACTTGGAGAATTTGGGTGAGTTGTGAAATTCTGCTCACAGAATATCAAGTAGTACTGTGGGCAGAGAAATGAGCTGGATTCCAGGACTCACAGCCAAGTAGAGATGATTAGACTCCTATAAAATAAACAGAGAGAGTGTCTCTTTTGACATAGCAAGGTGTATTTGGAAAGAAGAGCTCATTTTAATTGCATTTTTGCAGTTGAATCTTAAAGCCTCTGATTTACCAAGTTAGTTACTCAATTGCTTTGAATAATATTGAGAATACAGTAGGTGTTCAATAACTGTTTGGTCAATGATTGAACAAGCCATGCAGTTACTCCAGGAACATTTTGAACTTGCATCTTGGGATATCATTAGAACCATCTTTTATTTTTATTTTTATGTTTCCCATTTTAGAGAGAGGGGAAGGGAAGGGAAAGGAGGGGCAGAAAAAAATATCGATGTGAGAGGCAAACATGGATTGGCTGCCTTCGGTACATGCCCCAAATGGGGATTGGACTTACAACCCAGGTGTGTACCCTGACGGGGAATACAATAGAATCAGCAACCTTTCAGTTTGCAGGATGATGCCCAACCAACTGAGCACACTGGCTGGAGCTTTTTTTTTTTTTTTTTTTTTTTTGAGAGGGAAAGGGTGAGAGAAGGAGAGGGAGAGAAACATTGATGTGAGAAAGAAACATCAGTTGTGAAGCATCTGAGTCATAATACATTTTGCTGGTTTCACTGCATATTAAATGGGAATAGAGGATATTTTTCTAAACACATAAAGCCATTACTGGCATGGCTCCCAAAAGAGAAATTCTAGATCTTTGATACTGCTAATCACTGAAGAAACTAAAACTAGATATAGAAAAGACAAAACTTTTAGGTTTAAAGAATTGGTTTAGATTATTCTGTTTCTGTGTTCTGTAACTTACAAGATTTCTATAAAACACATATAGTTTAGATTTAATTTGATGGGATCACAACCCTTGAGGGAAAATGAACATCTCTAAGGTAATGTTATTAGAGAGTGCTAGAAATTAAATGAGTTGCTATAAACAATTAAACTGTTTGGTGAGGGAATAGAGACAAAATATGTTGTTTGTGTCCCTCAGAGTTTGTTTCAATATACAGAGTGTGGTTAGCTTTCTCCTTGCATCTTTGTTTGTCTTTCTTAGTCTGACTATGCCATCTGTAGGATTTTATGATCTCACTGATGATTTTTTAATAGTAAGTAATTTAGAAATTTTACAATAATTCAGAACTATGAAAAAATCTATCAAGTAGCTATTATTGACTATAAAGATAAAATCACAGTCCTTGGGATAAATAATTTTGATGACAAATAATAAATTAAAATTAAATACATAATGCTATAGGTATATATAATGAAATAGCTTATTTTATTAACAATGTAGCTTAAAAATATTAGCTGGAAAAGACAAAATATACTTGTTTTACTTAAGTCACCAAATTGCTTTTAAGTGTAAATGACTCCCTATTGTTAACTTAATTTCTTCAGAAGAGTCATTATTCCTGACTTTTGTATTAGGAAAGTTCTGATTCTCCATATCACAACTGAATAGAACCTTATTCCATAAGAAACAAGTAGAATACAGAGTAAAACCCTTTGTTCTGACACTAGTTAAATCTATCTCTTCTCTCTATTTACATGAAAAAATACTTCTTTGCCATGTTGCTTTATAACTTTCAGATTTACCTTAATCCACTAACTTAATTACTCATCCTTTATCTCAACACCCTACTTAAAAATATTTCTTGTTATTTCAATATATAATGAGAAATTAAAGAAAATGGCCAGAGCATTAGTTGTTGTTGTTAATTATTACTTTATGGTATTGGCACATTTGTTTTAAATTTTTTTTTTATTTAAACAAAGGCACTGTTTGGGGACCTAGTCTAGTGATATGCAAAACAGTGTGTTATAAATGTTATGTAAATAGCCCTCTGCAAAAGAAAAAAAAATAATGATTCCCTAGATAGATGATTATACTTTCCTTAATGCCATCACAGCATGCACGGATGCTCATAGCCTGGGCTGCCACTGAGCTTTCTAGGCCACTGAGATTTCAGCAAGTTGCACAAGATTAAGGGACTCTCCTACAGGAGAGTCCTAAGGGACTCTCAGCAGTTTGCCTCTAATGATGATGTTTGTTTGACTGCCTGTTTGATTCTCTTATTAAATACAACATAAGGAAAACTTTGACAAAACACTTGATTCGGCAACTCTAATTTTAGGACCCTCTCTCCAATGTCACTCCCGTTTATTGAAATATCTAAAGAAAAGTATAAGATAATTGTACCTATGCACATATCACACATGTGTCCATGTGATGATACATGCACATGCTCACACACAAATACACATACAATACTATTAGGAAAGGAGTTTATTTTGTTCCAACTTTGACTTTCTATAATTTGAAACACATTATTTTCCTGACCCTTCCATTTCCCCTTTTGCCTTCAATTCAGCTTTATTCCTCTATTTTAGAGTCCATACCACAAAATAGAATCATTTATTTTTCTGTCTTCTTACCTATTTTTGGAAGATTTCAGAGGATTAATGAGAACCAGGGTTCTAATACCAGTACATCTATCTTGAGAAGTCATTGGTGGCTATTAAATAGTATGTAGCAATCCCTTTTATGTCTTTGTGAGTATAAAATAACATTTTATGACCAACTAGAAGTTGGACTCTTTGAAAATCATCATTGATGAGATTCCTGGGCAATTTTTTTTTTTAATTTGGTCTTTGAGGAGACAGCAAAATACAGATGCTCTAAGGAAAGAGGAAGCATGTTTGAGTTGTGTTTGTGTCAAACAACTTTTACATCTTCCTTTAATTAAAAAGTATATATAATACCTGATTCATTCTTACCACCAAGTATTTATTTTTGAACCAAATATAAAATAAATAAATAACTTATAGAAACATTTGAGTATTGCATATTAAAAATGCGCAATTAGGCTATCAAGTGATTTCTTTTCCCCTCAAAGTTTAAGATTTGTGGAAACATACACATAGATCTGTGAATAATAAATATGTCATTAGCATCTCTTAGGTTCTAAAATAAGCTGAAAAGCATGCTGGTTATGAGCATGTCATATAATTTTCATGTAAAACAATATAATAACATATCTCTCGTGTGATCCCACTACTGTGTTAAAGTAGTGAAGTAATGGGAAAAAAGGTGGGACAACTGTAACTGAACAGCAATAAATAAATAAATAAATAAACATTCAATTAATTTATCCTCCTAGAATTGAAATATGCTTTTGTGTATTAAATCTTCCTTAATTATTTATTTATAAAAAATCCCTATTCTTATCCAATTTTTTTCTAAGGAGGATTTCAAATATTCTTTAACATTTTATATAACCTTATGGTATTTGATTATATTAAAAGTTTTTAGTACAGTAATACTATGGAAGATATTTAATATATAAAACATTATTATAATTCTGTTCATTTTTAGCTATAGTTAATATTTCAAATTTATATTTTCCTCAGTAAGCATTCATTATTTATATAGGGTGGGGCAAAAGTAGGTTTACAGCTGTGAGTATAGGAAGCAATTTATTCTTGAATTATTATTTATTCATTATTGTATTATTTTCCATACAAACACCTGTAAACCTACTTTGCCCCATGTGTATAAGTCTACACCATTTCTCTCCATTCATGTTAATACATCTTGTTGTCAAAAATATATCTTGTTGTATTTACTGCCTATGCAGTAAAGAATTACATATCAGCAAGTCAAGTAGTATGCAAGCAGGATTTATTTGTACATGCTCCAGGGAGAGAATGGGCCTTGCTGAGGTTGGCAAGAGAGACATAGGTGCTTTGTTCTGAGGATTACATAATTTGTGTGGTGGGATGAGGTTTAATATGGTGTTAGAGAATGGGAGTTACATATTGTTTTGCGGATAATGTTGTTGCTGATCATGCATGCTTTCCCACAGAGGACATGACTACCAAAACATAGGATGAGTGGGGAATCATCCAAGCATGAGTGGGGAATCTCTTCCCAGGGTCCTTACCTTCTGCTCCGGGTAACATTTGGTCATCCGTTGTGAAACAGCTGTGTGACCAGAGGCTGTTAGTCAAAATTATTTTGGGCTGCTTTTCTGTTAAGAACAATGGACCCCACATCATTCTTCTTCCTCCTTCCTAATTTCCTGACAATCTGACTGAAAATTCATAATTTGTGGAAATGCACAGGAGATCTGTGCTAGAACACACATGGGAAAAAGAAGGAAAGATGTTCATATCTCCAAGAAAGCTACCTTAATTACCATAGCTATAATTGATATTTCAGGTTATGAATAAATACATTGCATGAAAATGGAATTCTAGCACCTATCCCTATGTCTTCAAGTATAATAACCACAATTGACTCTATGTAATCTAATATAGCTTCAAAGTGTCTTCTTACTAAGTTTTCTTATTCTGTAGTTATCAATACTCTCAGCCCATGCTTAACACATTTTACCAGGTGCCCAACATGTAGAAAGTAATTATCCATGCAAACAGGCAATATTTTAGTAACTCCTATGTGCCATAAGCTAGGATACATCTAAGAATCAAACATTCAAAGCTCTACTCTAATGAAGCTCATATGATATTCTAATGAGAAATAGATTGCAAAGAGATAAACATATACATGAATAGTTGTGAATTGTGATGGGAAGTGTGCAGAAAATTAACAAGGGTAGGAGGATAGTATGATCAGATAAGATTTCTTTGAGATGGTGACATCAGGGCACAGTCAAGAATTAGGTGAAAAAGGAAGCTGTGGTAGCCTGGAGAGTATTGTAGCTAAAGGGAACAGACCCAGATGTGGGCATCACTTCTGTGTCCGAGAAACAGTATGAAGGGCCACGCAGCTGGAGTTCAAGGACTACAAGTAGGGATTTGGACAAGTAGAGAAATAGGCAGGAAAGGTCACCTAGAACTCAGTGGGCCATATCCGAGAGAACCACGGATACGGTTCCCAGTGTGATAGGAGCCTCTGCAGTATTTTGAATGGTCAAGTGAATTGGTCTGAACTTGTCTGATGTATACAAGGTCTGTCTAGAAAGTATCCAGCCATGCAACTTGAAAAATAGAGACGTTTATTGAAGAAGATACAAGATACAAGGAACATTGTACATAGGACATTGATGCCTCAGTCCCCTTCAAAGCAGGACCTTGGGACCTCGTACAGTTCTCCCAGTTGTCATCAGATGCCCATCATATTTTCCTACATTTCATTGACAGTCTGAAATAACCTTTTCTTTCAAAGGTAATTTTAATTTTGGGAAAAGCCAGAAGTCACAGGGCACCAAATCTTGGCTGTAGAGTGTCAAGTCACCTGAGTGATTTGATGTTTCACCAAAAACTCTGCACAAGACATGATGCAGGAGTGGGCACATTGTTGGGTAGCTTCATCACAATAAAGTGTCCATTCCTGAATCATCTGAAAAGTTTCCGCAGAGGAATGTCCAAGTTTAATGCAAAATTTAATGCATATTCATTGCTCTACTATTTCAGTGATTTTGAATGTGATGACCACACAGCACATGCTCACTCAACCATGTCTACTGCTCCCACTGGCTAGTGCAGTGAAGTCATCAACGTTCACGTGTACGCACTCTAGTTCACTCTCCTTGGCTGCCAGGTTACATTGATATGGTGCAAACTGTTCTCGTTATATTAACAATGGTTGGACTTTTCCAGACAGACCCCATATGCTATAGATCAAACCAGATTCCTACTCCATCTAGGGAGCTAGAACTGAGGTTTAAAAAGCCAAATCTGTGGTACTGTTGGTTGTGACTCAGAATTCAAGGGGATGTGGAAGCACAAAATCAGAAAAGCTTAGGGTAAGAGAAAGACCTAAACTGAGCTTAATAGAAAGAATGGTATTTAGACATGTCAAAATGGAGTTGGCCCTGCAGGGAAATCAAGCAGTTTTTTGTTTAGGCACATTAAAGTCGACACAATAGCAGCATTTTAAAACAGACATAGCCAAGTGCACTTTGACTAAAGCCAAAAAGAAAGATGGCAGCTGCATACAGAGGTAAAAGTGGTTGAAATATTTGGAAGAATTTTGAGGTTAGAAAAATAGAAGATTAATGTTATCTAAAATTTATATATTTTAACCAGAGATTAGTTGTAACACCAAGAATTTCAAAACAGGAAGCAAAAGTAACGTATGTAATTTCAGAAAAAAAACTTAGTTTGTCAAAATATAGTCATAGTCCCATATCTAATAAGTTTACTAATGCTTTGAAAAACTTGTTCAGTAAGTTGAGGAATAGCAAAGAGTTTCTTTTGATTGCTTTAATTTACTGCCCTACAGAAGTGTATTTAACCATTTATATAAAAAATTACCCATTATATTTATTGAAAGACTTCTTGGCCTTTAATATTAATGATGCTTTTGTTATTTAGACACAGGTGTACATATTTCCTGAAGAAGTGCAAATAACTGAAATTAAATAGCTTTAGCAGCTCTTGAACTATGGAGCTGTATTTCTAGAATCTTACAACCTCTAAGCTCTAGACAAGCCAGAAAACATAGGGTGTCTGTATAAGAACAGGGTGAAACAAGCTGTACACCCTCATTTCTCTGTTCATTGATCTAAATTCTAATCCATGGACAGTAATCTTCAAGGTTTGGTAGTAACATTAAATCTGAGAATGAATCATTTTTGTAGATTTAATATTAATGTATAATAAAATAAATATGTGAACATCATTCATTGTTCATTGATCACTTAACTCTAAGTTAGTCATATATAGCACTGACATGAAACAGACATATTCCTAATGCTAGGCATCTCCCCAGTTTTCTTATCACTAAGCCCTTTTAATGTTTTTATACTTGTGACTAAAGCCAAAGATGCTCTTCTTTTGATTAATCTATATAATTTGAGCTGGAAAATGTATTGATTTTAGTTATATTTCTGAAATAGTAAGTCTGGCTACCTGCCATGTTTGTAAAGCCCTGTGGGCTCAGTAACTTCTGGTTGCAAGCAACCACTATTTATTAATTGTGGTGATGATGGGATGATTTAAATGTGATTAGATCTCCCAAGATGTCAGATATATGGATATTTAATGACCTACCCAGCCTAGCTTTTTTGGAACTATTATTCTGTAAGTTAAAATTTCTGATCTGTTACATAAAAGAGTAAAACTTTAATTCAAATAGAAATGGCACTTGGATTTGGATTATAATTTTTCAGATGTACCTAAATACTTGTAATGTATATTGCCTTGGAACTGAATTCATCCTTTCATCTTTTTACAAATATTTTTGAAGTATTTGCTCTATGCCAGACAATGGATAAGTATTGAGATTGTAATACTGAACAACAGCAACAAAAATTAGGCTACCCTGCCCTCAGGAAGCACAGTCTACTTATAGAGATGATAGTAATTAAATAATGAGTCAAATAAGTTCAAAATGAAAATTGTGGTAAAGTTAAGGAGTAAAGAAGACACATAGGCACAGGTAGGACTGGGAAGTAGGAACAAGTGTCATGGAATCCACATTCTAGGAGTTCGCCTGGTTTTTATGTTCTGTATTCCTCAAAAAATAATAAATCTACTGTCTTATTTGCACCAAGATTGATAAGCTATGACTATGATACTTTTTAGGGAATTTGAGTTAAGCTTCAGAGATTTATTATATTTCCTTAAGTCTTGGTTTTAAGAATCTGCTCTCATAGCCAGAGGACAGCCAGATAAAATCTGCTCCACTTTCTTAGATCCATGCATTTGTTCTTTATTCCCACAGAGTCATGTGTTTGATATCCACTTAGAGGGTGTCTTTTCCTTGAGAATGGGGAGGGAAACATTCCAATTCTAACAGAAATGTAAGCCATTAATTTTGAATAGCCAAGTGAAAGGATTTCTACTTTTTTTCAATTTTGCATTATGATAGCAACTCAACTAATGAATATATAATTTTCTTTCCCTTCTGCTTGTCATGCACTGCCAACATGGACTTCTACAAAGGCTCAGGTTGGTGTTGCAATCTGTTTTGATCTTTACTGTTTTCATTTAGTGAAAAGAAGCTTTGATGTTTTTCTTCACAAATCAGCTTTTTTTCTCTTTGTAAATCCTGATCAAAACATTGTTCACACATGGAAGAAAAAAAATAGTCACAGAGGACAGTCCGTTTCTTACATGTTACTATAGAATGAATTCCTTAACATCAGCAAAATGACTATTTCAGAAACCCAGAAAATTTGTTTATATCTGCTTAAATTTACCATGCCTGACTTATTTTATGGCATGGAAAGAAAACCACAATACTCTGAGATTTCAGAATGTTCCAGTCTCTAAAAGTATTTTGATATTAAATCTGCTCTCTACTTTCAGAGTGTATTAGTGGATTGTGCATGATCTTTGTAGGTCCAAACTTAGGAGTGAGAATTCTATACACAGCTTCCTATTAAGATACTTATTCTAGAGTCACCAAATTCTTATCAAATAGCATTCAGAATATCCAGTTTTCTCAATCTCTCTTCTTATTTTTTAAAGGCATTAATCTTTCTCCAAGATTACATCAATGTCTCACATAAATCTCAGTTCTTAGTTTTATGGCTTTAATATATTAACATGCTATTTCTGACCAGCCCAATTTTTGTTTAAAATATTGTTGGCCATATAATGAATAAAAGTGTCAGTAATGTTTTTTCAGAGGCTCCCTGAATAGCAGGCTAGAATGATATTGATGGTGCCTTAGAGACCAGAAGCTAAGTGCAGCTGAAGTGAGTTTGTCAGTCACAGGATCATCCAGATTTTATTGTGTGCAGGGTTTTACAAGGACTAAAAGGGAAGAAAAAAATAAAGCCCAGGTAGTTTGGATCCCATGAATTGGGAGGGAGGGACCGTATTATATACAACTCCTGACCTACCTTGATTCTTTTGAATGGGGGTTAGGTAGCAGAGTTTCAAATCCAAAGAATTATGTGGTGTAATACCTCTGCTCAAGTTGGCTTTTTCTGGTCATATAATATATAAAATCAGGACATGATCTTCTCAGGGTTGTTTCTTATTTCATGCTCTAGGCAGATATAAATAGCTTACACAGAGAGGACACATTTGCTAAAAGTAAATGTCTATTTCATATTCCCATATTTAACTTTCAAGATTATAATAATAACTGTCAAGATCAATTTTTAAAGTACTAAAGAAACCCTTTTGTCATGGTAAGAACAATGACTTTCTGCTGAGAAGGGTAGAAACCATACAGCATTGATACCTGCAATTGGTGGATTTAGCTTTAACACACAGAGTCTTATTCTTATATTACATTGAAGATGGAGGGCATTTTTTCTCCTAGTTCATGACATACTTCTTTCTGAAAAATCAATCTTTAATCTTATTCATTAGTATATTTTATTTTTATTTAACTTTACAACAAAAATATCCCATTTAAATTTTTTCTCTACAATTTGCTCATACAATATAAAACACAAAAACTAAAAAATTAAGAGTTTAATATAGGTTATGATCTCATATGTAAAATGGACTATAAGATGAAGAGAAAGGCTAAGCAAATATAAATTTGCAGGCAACAAAATTTCTCTTACAGCCTCTCAGCTCTTGCCCTAGTGGTGCAAAAGCAGCCACAGACAATCCACATATGAATGAGTATGGCTGAGACTTAATAAAACTTGATTTTAAAAAATGGGCAATGTCAGTAAAACTAGCAGAAAAAGGGCATCCCAAAATCCTCTCTGCATAAAAGCAGCAAAAACACTGGCAAAAAAAAAAAAGTCCAAATCAGGTTTCTAATAACTCTGTGTGTTAATCAAGGACTGCAGCAATGTAGGGAGCATGTATTTAAGCAACAATGGCTGGATCCTAGAACAGTAAGATTTATTGCATTTTAACTTGTCTTATTTCAATGACTCCAATCCCAGCTCTGTAGTAGTCTTGAAAGACACTGCCCAAAGTCCTAGTAAAAAATATTCATTCTGGTAGCCATTTGAGAGTGCTGAACAATGTTGAAGCTTCTTCAAAGTCCTATTTTTAAAAAAGAATTGTCATTATCTGACTATCTGATGGCTCCCCAGAAGACCCAATTTATAAGTCTGCCATTTTTTGACCAGAATCAGAATTGGCCCAGTAGGAACAGATTATTAGTCTCAAATAGAGACAATTGTTTTTAACCTGTGGCTATTTGAGATATCAGCTAACAGTGGAAACAAACAACAGATGACAAACAGTTTAAAAGGAAAAGCTAAGCAGGTGAGATGTTCATAGTGGTTTTGAAAAACTCTGACATATTCTTGGGAATGGAGAGGCCATTCATGTACATAGTATTGTGCACATACTTAGGAGAGTGCTTAAAAGACCCTCTCACCTCAGACCAGAGGCTCTATGCAAGCAAAAAGTGAAGACAAAGACAGAGCTGTACCTTGTCTGGCTGAATGCTGAATGTGAGCCACAGAAAATACGTACAACCTCTCATAAAGACTAGGAGACTCATTGATTGGTGCTAGGCATTAAAGAGAATCTCTGTCAGATCATTAAAGACATTGTTAGACAAGGCAAAAAACATAGGCTTCACAGAATTGATTCAAAAAGACACTAAACAAAGCAACAACAACAACAATGACAAATAACAATGACTACATACACTAAAGGAGGGAAAGAAGCTGGTTTCCAGAGCTGCCACATTATATTATTTTAGATGTTCAATTTTCTAAAAAAAATAAATAAAACATATACAAAGAAAAAAGAAAATATGGTTCATACACAGGAAGCAATCAATAGAAATTTTTTGAGGAAGTTCAGATGTTACACTTAATAAGCAAAGATTTTGAGTAAGCTATTTTAAATAAGTTCAAAGAACTAAAGGAAAATAGAAGACTTATGTCAAACAAAATAGAGAATATCAATAAAAAGGTAAAAATTATAATGAAGAATCAAATAGGTATTCTAGAGTTAAAAAGTATAAAAACTGAAATAAAAACTCCACTAGAGGTTCTAATCAGTTGGTTTGGGCAGGCAAAATAAAAATGAATCAGATTATCCAGTCTGAGGAACAGAAAGATTAAAAATGAAAAGAATGAAGAAAAATAAACAGGGCTTCAGAAATCTGGGAGTCCCAGAAAAAGAGAAAACATGGAAAGAGGCAGAAATAATTTTGAAGAAATAAGGATCAAAACTTCGTAAATTCTGTTAATAAAGACATATTACACATTCAAGAGCACAACAATTTCCATATAGCATAAACTCAAAAAGATCTATACCTAGACATAATATAATAAAAACTCTCAAAGTCTGACACAAAAAGAAAATCTGAAAACAGCAAAACAAAAGGAATTTATATAATAATTTACAAATTATCAACATCAGTATTAATAGCCAAGTGCCCATCAGTTACATTTGAGGACAGAAGGCAGTGGTGAGACATATTCAAAGTGCTGAAAAAGAGACCTTGATGGTGTGGCTCGGTGGGTTAGGTGTCATCCCACGAACTGAAATGTTGCCAGTTCAATTGTCAGTTAGGACATATGCCTGCATTGCAGGCAAGGTCATCTGTTGAGGGCATGCAAGATGCAACTGTTTGATGTTTCTCTCTTTTCTCCCTCCCTTCCACTCTCTCTCTAAAAATAAGTAAAATCTTTTAAAAAACCTGAAGTGCTGAAAAAGAGGACTGAACCAAGAATTCTATATCCAGAGAAAAGCCTTCTTCAAAAAGTAAGGAGAAATTAAGAAACTTCCAAATAAACTAAACTGAGGACTTCCAGTCAAGATAGAGTCATAGGTAAACATGCCTTACCACGTCACACACCACATCAAAATTATAACTAAACTGTAGAACAACCATCACTCAGAACCATCAGAAATCCAATTGAATGGAAGTCCAACAACTATGGAATTAAGGAAACCCCTTCCATCCAAATTGGTAGGAGGGGGCATAGTAAATGAATGGGCTAGTTTCACACCCATGTGTGGTGGGGGGGCATCTCAGGAGCAAGGAGTCCCAGCCACATACCAGGCTCCCCAGCCCAACATGCCAGTGTCAGGAAGATAAGCCCTCATAACTTCTGGCTGCAAAAACCAGCAGGGATTTGAGTTGGTGGAAGAAACTTTGGGAGTCGCAAGCAGTTAAAGAACCCCCACACGGACTTACATAGATTCACTCCTGATGACCTCCAGCACTGGAGTAGCAGCTTGAAAGGCACCAGGAGCATACAGGGAGGATCTGAAGTGTTTGGCATCAAGGCAAGGGCTGGTAGAGAGCTTTGTCCCAGACAGAAAGGCAGGAAGTGGCCATTGTTCCTTTTATGAACCGCCCCCCCACCCAACAAAGCCATGCTGGCAGGCAGTTGTCATATCTGAGATTCCATCCATCTGGCTAACACTGTTTGCACTGTATAGGAGATCCCTTGAGGCTCTGCTGTACCCAAATTATGGACCCAGCCAAGCTGTTAACAGTGGCTTGTTCATATGAATGGCTGGTCTTGGCTCATACTTCACAACTTCCTACATTTTTTCAAACAAGCAACAGCTGGCCTCAGTAAGCCCCCAGCCCTCATACCTCTTTCTAAGTAGCCCCAGGCCTGGCACTAGCAGCAGACAGCCTAGATTCACAGCTTGGCTTCACCTGGGAACTTCAAAGCTCAGCACAAGTAGCAGCCATCTGCAGATGGCTTTGTAGCTCTTGCAGGGTGGCTCTGGCCAGAACACAGGTGGGGACTGACTTTGGTCTGCACCACCCAGGAAACCCCAGAGCCTATGCACACAGCAGCTAGTTACAGGCTACAATGGAGCACAACCATCCTTATCCAGCACATCTGATTCCCCAGGGAGGGTGGAGGTTGGTGGTTAGTGGTCACAGCCTCCTGGCAGCTGACTAGCCTGGGGAAATCCCTCCCATTGACCTGTCAACAGCAATCAAAGTTCAACCTCAGGAGCGGGGGGTGTTCAGCCCACACAAAGGGTACACCTCTAGTACCCAGCTTGGGTGATAGGGGAGGCTCTGCCACTGTACCCTACAGAGCACCTACTATATTAGGCTACACTACCAAGACATGGAGTCAAAGCAGCTTGCCTGGATAAAAGAAACAAATACAGGGAGGCTACCAACATGAGGAGACAAAGAAACATGGCATGGCCCAAAGAAAAGAACAGATCAAATTTCTAGAAAAAGAATTAAACAAAATGGAGACGAGCAATCTATCAGAGAAAGAGCTGAAAACATTGGATATAAGGATGGTAAAGGAACTTAGTGAGGACCTAAACAGCACCAAAAAAGATCCAGTCAGAAATGAAGGATATACTAATTGAAATAAAGACCACTTTATAGGGAAACAACAGTAGAGTGGATGCAGCTGAGAATCAAATCAATGAATTGGAAGATAAAGAAGCAAAAAACAACCACTCAGAACAAAAGAAAAAAAAAGAATCCAGAAAAACAAGGATAGTGTAAGGGGCCTCTGGGACTTCAAGTGTTCCAACATTCACATCATAGTGGTGCCAGAAGGAAAAGAGAAAAATCAAGAAATTGGAAATCTATTTGAAAAAATAAAGAAAACTAATTTGTTGAAGGAAATAGACATGCAAATCCAGGAAGCATAGAGAGTCCCAAACAAGATTGATGCAAAAAGGCCCACTACAAGACACATCATAATTAAAATGCCAAAGGTTAAAGATAAAGAGAGAATCATAAACACAGCAAGAGAAAAGCAGTTAGTTATCTACAGAGGAGTTCCCATAAGACTGTAAGCTGGTTTCTCCAAAGAAACTTTGCAGGCTGGAAAACATTGGCAAGAATATTCAAACTCGTGTAAAGCATGGACCTACAGCCAAGAATCTCTATCCAGCAAAGCTACTATTTAGAATTGAAGGGAAGATAAAGATCTTCCCAGACAAGAAAAAACTAAAGGAGTTCATCATCACAAAATCATTGTTACATGAGATGTTAACAGGTCTTATTAAAGAAAAAGAATATCAAAACTATGAACGATAAAATGGCAATAAGTACATATTTATCAACAATTGAATCTAAAAAACTAAACAAACAAGAAGAACAGAAATAGGATCATGAATACAAAGAGCATTTAATGGTGGCCAGATGGGAGGGGAGTATGGGGAAATGGGTGAACAGGTGAGAGGATTAAGAAGTATAAATTGGTAGTCAAAGAATAGCCATGAGGGTGTAAAGTACATTCTAGGAAATGGAGCAGCCATAAAACTTATTTGTATGACCCATGGACATGAACAATGGTGTGGGGATTGCCTGAGGGAATGGAGGTGCTGGGTGGAAGGTGGCAAAGGGGTAAAATTGGGACAACTGTAATTGCATAATAAACAAAATATAATTAAAAAAACAATTAAACCAAAACTGAAAGAAATCATTGCTGGCCCTACACGAGATACTAAAGGAAGTCTTTCACTCTCAAATGAAAAGGCATGAAACTATAATTCAAATACAGATAAAGACATAAAGAATACCAAAAAAGGTAAAGGTAACTAAACAAGTATAAGAAACTCTACCCAAGAAGAGCAGAACATGCATTTTTCTCAATCACTCATTGAACATTTTCCATGATAGGCCACATATTAGGACATACAATAGTCTCTCTCTCTCTCTGTCTCTCTCTGTCTCTCTGTCTCTCTGTCTCTCTCTCTCTCTCTCTCTCTCTCTATCTATATATATATATATATATATGTATATTTATATTCATGCATATAGCATGAAACATATATTCAAAAACATATATACTCTGGCTGGTGTAGCTCAGTGGATTGAGTGCGGGCCTGTGAACCAAGGGATCGCAGTTCAATTCCCAGTCAGGGCACATGCCCACATGCCTGGGTTGCAGGCCAGTTCCCAGCAGGGGATGCATGAGAGGCAACCATACATCGATGTTTCTCTCCCTCTCTCCCTCTCTCCTTCCCTTCTCCTCTAAAGATAAATGAATAAAGTGTTTAAAAAATAAAAAAATAATAAAAATAAACTAAAAAAAACACATATATACAAATGTTCATAGCAGCATTATTCATAAGAGCCAAAAGATGAAAACAACCTAAATGCCCAGCAGCTTGAAGAATGGATAAACAAATATGGCATCAGACAGTTGAATGTTACTCAACCATAAATAATAATCAAGTACTTATTTATGCTACAGCATGGGCAAGCTTTGAAAATATTATGCTAAACAAAGTAACAAGACACAAAGACCAGGTATTGTATGATTCAGTTTATATTAAGTATCTAGAAAAGGAAAATCTATAGAGGAAGAGTGTTTTAGTGTTTGATTGCTGGGGGCCAGGGGAAGGAGAGAATGGGTGGTGACTGCTAAAGGACATTTTTTTTAGGGGATGATGAATATACCATAAATTAGAAATAATTGTGATGGTTGCACAACTTAGCAAACATGTTAAGAAACACTGAATTGTACACTTTCAAGAATGACCTTAATGATATGTAAATTACATCCCATTTTTAAAAAAGAAAGAAATAGGCAGCAGGCCAAACTTGGTCCATGGCTCATAGTTTGTCAACACCTCCACAAGAGGAAAGAATTCGTGTCATCTTTATTTATCTAGCATTTAAGGAGATTATGAGTCTTGTATAGCAGAGCTTAGTAAATGTATGATGAATTAATGCATGTGTAAATGAGCAAGTGCAAGAGATATCGCTGTTGCTGTTAAAAGCTCCAACTGTCAAAAGATCTGTTATCAGATTACACTTCTCTTTAATACTGTATAATTTTTATGATATCCATACTCTTTTCTTTTTATTCCTTACCAATATCTTTCCACCTTGTATGCAGCAAAGGATTCCTAGATTAATAATGGTTTTTAATTAAGTCTTGCAGCATAGGGCACTTCATATGCCTAAGCAATAAAATTAGAGACATTTTCTTTTTAGGAGGAATCATTTCATGCTCAAGGGAAATGTCAAAAATTGATGTGACTACAGAATTTGTAAATACTCCTTTGTATCTTTATCAGAAATGATAGGGCAATTTTTGAAGTGACTTGGGTTGTTCTGCTGGCTTAGCTGATACTGATTATGCATCTCTTTTTCTCAATAATGAAATAGGTGCTGTGGAAGATGAGAAAACACATAAAGCATTCAAGGCATTTGTCTGTCTCTTTCAATCTGTCATGTCTCCCAGGTTTGGGTGCAATGTTAGCAAGTATTCAAAGTTTATTATGTTAATTTACATGGGACTACAGGTACAATTTTGATGAAAATGATGCCATTGAAATAGATGGTCATATATATTTTACTTCCAGTTCCAAAACCTTTCAAACTGCATGCCTCAGTGCTAATCTTACTCAAAACAAATATTGCTTATTACAGTAAACTCTTTCAAAGTTCTAAAGCCCACATACCATGCTATACTTCTTTTGAAAATAAGTATTAATGTCAGGTTATAAAGAGAAAAGCAAGACCCTAAGAGTCCCTTAACTGAGCTGCCAGGAAACTAATGACACAACCTGAACCAAAACTCCTTTCTTACAGCTTCCTTCATACTTCTCTGCTCACTACAGTACAGGTGATCTCTCACACAGTGTAAAGGATCACTTCACTCATCACTTAAATGAAGCCACTACTATAGAAGACCACCTTATTAATTTAATGGATCCAACCAAGGAATCTAATAATAGATGGCAGAAATCCAATACAAGTAGAGTACTTGATGGTAACCATCTCCTAATTTGCTCTAGAGACACTACATCATCAACCCAAGCAGTGCTGATCCTGCTAAGGAGGAATCTTTTAACAGACCCCCAACCCTCACCAAGTAAGGTATAAGCTCAGATCTAGAACCATAAGCCCTAACCTTCCTAGAGTTCAGTTGAGTTCAACATGCATTCATTCATGCACAGGAACCCAGTGCACGCCAGAAGTTGTGTACAACTAAGAGATGTGCAACATGAGAGGTATGGTTCCACCTTCTGAGGGATCCAATTGTCTAGGTGAGCCTGGCTCCTTTATTCCAGCAGGGTCTACTTTTACTCAACATGATGAGTGCTGACCACCTTGAATACTACCTGTTTTCAAGGGAAGAAAAGGGAAATCTTTTAGAAGCTTGTATTTGTCTTAATTAATTTAAGATGTCCCTAATTGTGATGGGGAAATGGGTACTACTGCCATCTATATTCAGATAAGCCAGAAATGAATTCATCAATGAGAGAATTTAGAATTTGCATAAATCTAAGAAATATCATGACGACTCTGTGAATTTATTTGTATATCCATGTTCACATACTGGAGCCAGAGTATAGTTATAAGCAATTGAATTTGAATTATTAATACCTAATACTAAAATCCTGGTAAAATTAATTACAGAGAAGTCAAAACTTTTAGCTTCCAATGATACCAGCATTATGGTTTGGACTAGGTCTGCTTTTCAGGAAGCATGTACAGAAATTATTCCCGCAGTCATTCATTTATTATTTAAGCCCGTATACATCTATTGAGTACAGAGTGTAAACCAGGGACATAGTGTGTAAAGTATTTGTGTTTTTATTGT
Organism: Anoura caudifer; assembly: GCA_004027475.1. NCBI lineage: Eukaryota > Metazoa > Chordata > Mammalia > Chiroptera > Phyllostomidae > Anoura > Anoura caudifer. Next base: position 41,795 of record PVKU01001864.1, on the reverse strand, counting down.
TGTGTTTTTTGTTTGTTTGTTTTGGCACAGAGGAAGGCTGTTTGCCAAAAATATGATTGCTGGAATTCTTAGTCTTAAATAATAAATATTTCAGAAATGCAGTTGGTTGCACATGCACACATATATTTATGTTTTAACTTTTTTATTGAGGCCAAGTTTGTAGAAACATGTCAACTTTGTGTAAATGAGTTAATCAGTCATTCTGTAACTTACTTTAATGTCATCATTGTCAAGTTTTTCAAATAATCCATGTTGCAAGTACCCAGGGATCATTTTATTATTTATGTCATATATAGTAATATTTGTTCGTGTTAGACATGACTTCTACCTTACCATCAGCTGTCTTTCCTTTGGTCAAAATAGGGCTTTCTAAAATGGAGGCCAGGTACAGATGTGCTTTAAACTATCATTTTTCTTCCATTTTGTAAGGAGCCAAAAAGGTCTATATCAACCCTTGTCTCTCTTCACTGTCAGCCCCAGAGGAAGAGTGGTTCCAACAAAATACTCTTTATTGCATAATGCAACAGCTTTCAGTCAGCCCCAATAAGTGTCTCCAAATGATTAAATTATGTTGGGAATCAATGCCAATATCCCAATTTACCACCATGTACATGAATGGCAGGGATGCCATTATCCAATTAATCATTTTTAAAAGATTTTTATTTACTTATTTTTAGAGAGAGGGGAACAGAAGGACAAAGAGTAGAACAGAAACATCAATTGGTTGCCTCCTTCCATCCCAACTGGGGATCTGGCTGGGTAGTTGAACTGTGCCCTTTGGTTTATAAGATGGTACCCAACCCACTGAGCCACACATCAGGGCATTCATGCAATCAGTCTTGCCTTTCATTTCTGCAAAGGTTAGGCTGCGCCATCCTTGGTTATGAAACATCACTTGTGGCTCTGTGATTCATTTTAACTTTGCCTCAGTACATCAGGTTTTTCATGGGAAATCTCTCACTAGAGTTTGTGTTTTGAAAAGCCATTTTGCACTGTGCCTAGTCTTGTGTTCTCACACAGGTAAACAAACTGTTTAGAGCACACTGCGGCCTAAGAGTTGCTTTCTCAAACATTTATCTACAGAAGAAGAAACAGATACCTGTGTGTTTATAACACATAACATCTTTGTACAAATAGTTTCTTTAGGGATATTTTATAGTAGTAAATTTTATCTTTCTCTTTTGCTCCAAATTATATAGAATTAGTATCTTTTTTTTTCTTGGATGGAAAGATAACAGTGATCTTCTCCTGTCCTCCTGCTTGCTATGATAAGATCAATCAGAAATTAACCAAATTATAAATGGAGTTTGCAGACTCCAATTCTTATGTTTCTCCTTCTTTTTTTTTTTTTTTTTTATGTTGGACTCACTAGACAAAATAACGGCCATTTTTGATGGCTCCTTCTGTTCTGTTCTCTTTAACTCTCTAATACTGTGGAATAAGTGATATGTGAGAACTCTGATGCACTTCACAGTAGGAAATGTTCATCTGTGGCAATGATTAAGAGACTGTGGCATGCCCTGACTGGTGTGGCTCAGTTACTTGGGCATCAATCTGCAAAGCACAAGGTTGCTAGTTTGATTCCTAGTCAGGGCACATGCCTAGGTTGCAAGTTCTGTACCTGGTTTGGGTGTGTATGAGAAACAACTGATCAAAGTTTCCCTCTCACTTTTAAGTCTCTCTCCCTCTCTTTGTCCCTCCCTTCCCTTTCTCTAAAAATAAACAAATAAAATCTTTAAGAAAAGAGAGAGAGAAACTATGGCATGGTGGACCTAGAGCTCTCCTCACATAATAAGAAATGCAAAAAAGGAATTTCTTACCAATTACAGAGCTCTCCTCTTGGACGTGGTCCTGGAAGCCAGTTTTGTGCTTGCCTACTGAGAATATTGCTAAACTCTGGGCAAGCATTCCAAAGTACAGAATGCTTTTCAGGTCACACTCAGCAACCACTTTTCCCCAATTAAGCCAACATCAGATGGAAGAAGATGGTAAATATGTTACAAAGAAGTTTTCTTGGCAAACTCAAGGGTTTCTGCTGATCTGCTCATTAGGAAACCTCCCTGGAATCAGGGCACTTGGGAGGCTGATGTCTTGTCTTTTTCTTCATAATTCTGTTGGTAAAAAGAGGAGGTTTTAATGTGTGCCAGGTTCTAGACTATACTAATCCTAAATGTTTCCAGAAAGTGGCAGTGATGTTTGGGAAGAAGTAGAGCTATATAAGACCTCTCCCAGCAAAGGCCAATAAGGAAAGGGAGGGTTTGCCCCAAAGCTTCCACTTCTGTTGACACTTACCTAGTGAGTTGCAAGCCTCAGGCTTACACCCTTTCTCCTTCATTTCTTAATAAACCCCAAACATTACCATAGACCTTTCTGATTTACTTACCTTTCAGACATCTGTTTCTGAGAACCAGGATCTGTTAAACTCTGCTTTACCACCACCTTATGCCTATAATTTAGAAAATGTTTGTTACCTGCCAGGAAGCAGAGTAGTCTTCATTCTACACTTTTTATTTTTTTGTATTGCAACAGGGAAAGTTTTTCTTTCTTACCTGATTTCTGGTGGTCATTTTCTGGTATCCAGTCTCTGTCTATCACTGTATTATTTTCACCGGGCTCCTACACACCTTCTTTCAGATGGTCTGGACAGAAGTCCTCCCCACCACTCCATCAACTGGGGTACAGTCCAGTTCCCCCTGAGACACATACCTTCTTTTAGTTTAAAAAAAAATTAATTATAGTAAAAACACTTAACGGGCTTTAGTGTATAATATGCAATATTCTTATCCATAGGTACAGTGCTGTCCAGTAGACCTCAGAACTTACTCATTTTGCATAACTGAAGTTTTGTACCCATTGATTAACATCTTGTTATTTTTTTCTCCCCCTATTACTGACAACCACCATTCTATTCTTTGTTTCAGTAAGTCTGACTATTTGAGATGCCTCATAGAAGTGGACTCCTGCAGTATTTGTACTTTTGCAAGTAGCTTAGTAGCTTTTTTCACTTAGCATAATGTCCTCAAGGCCTATCTATAACTTCTTTTCTAAAGAACTATGGGCTCCATTCTGCCAGAGTTCTCTGGAAGCATCAAGCATAGCCGGCATTGTGTTGCCTTTTTTTAAACTTCAGCTTGACTGATAACTGCAATCTGTTATGTGAAAATCCAAAGGGCCACCATGGCAGCAGTCCATGGCATGCTGTGAGATGCTATGAGCAATCTCCAAAACTCCATCTGATGCCTTGCCATTACACAGCCAGGTAGTGGGCTGCATCTCCCAGGGTATTGGAGAAGGCAGTGCAGATTTTGGAGTGATTTTCCTCCTCTCATTCTATTCTGTTATGATTGCTTACACAGTTCTGTGGAGCAGAGTGGGCTGTGCAGTTCAACTTGCCCCAAGTCGCCTATGCCAGTATGTTCACTTGGCTCTGTGATTCATACCAGGCATAGAGAGAGAGTCTGATCAGGCTTGTGTATTAGAGCTTTACTGTAGACCACCATGTACTTAAAAGATCTACACAACATTGATTTTTTTTTGCTGAGAGTCCCTTACTGTGCAGTGCATTTTAATACCATGGTTTAGTTTCCTAATTGCTTAAATAGCACACAATAAGAAATATAAATCTGCTATAGGGAGTAATATAATACTATGCTTTAGCTAGGTCATTTTTACTTATTTGCCTTTATGAGTAATCTAAAGTACCTTAACACAGATAACAGAGCTTTAACCATGCCCTTTTAGATGAGGGCTTTGGGGCTCCCCTCTAATGAATACATTCTTTAGTACATGGGCTGCGTGTGACATCTTTCAAGAAGGCAGGGAACATGGGGGAGGGAGAGGAAGTACATGCACTGCTTGTGGTCTCGTTCAGTCTCTGTACCCACACCCCTCTCAAACCCTAAGGAGGGAAAATAGGACTATATGGGTGACAGAGATGGTTTACCTGTGCATGGATGTTGGTCTTAATTTCAAAGACTCTATGCTTAAAATGTCATCAGTGATATTTAGGCCAGAGGGAGGAGGGTTAGTGGTGTAGATCATTAGAAAATGAAAGGTAATGGATCTGGAGCTTAGAACTTCTCAGCAAAAAAATATTCTTCAATATTTGGTATTAGAAAAATAGCTACTCTGTACAATATAATTTTTATCAAAACATAAACATTACTGTTTAGTCCAAAACATTGTCAGAAATGGGATAAAAATAGTGCATTTCTTCTCTTCTTCACGTGTAAAAGCAGTGGTTCCCTGAGTTTTTGGTACGAGGGCTTTGTGTTCTTAGCCTATGTTGACAAACGTTCTAATGAGTGCTTTCAAATTCAGCAGTGCTTCATTTGTCACAACATTGCCTAAATTCAGTTTACAAGTGGTGGTACCAGCATGTCTGAGATTACATTATTCATTAAGACCACAGACAAGGCTTGGTATGGGAGTGTGTTCAAGGGCCCCTTCACTGATGCCCTGGATCTAGGGGTGTGCACATCTAGCTCGGAAACTGCAGTTTTTAGGAGATGGGGGCATCCCTACCACTCTTATTTTTCCAATAATAATAATAATAATAATAATAATAATAATGTTCAAGATTTTACTTGTCAATAAATTTTACAGATAAAACTGATTCATTATTATTAGGTTGAGTTTTCATTTTTAATGTCAAAATTGAGAAGAAAACACATAATACATATTTGATTTGGTGATGGATGGAAGGTGAAGTTTATGAGGTGGGAATGGCACTTTGAGATTGTTTGGAGTTGGCAGTGAATGTAAGGGAGTATGCAAGCAGGCTTGCCTTAGAAGGATGGAAACAAAAGACGTAGTGGCAAAGGACAACACTCAAAATCTAGATATACAAGGCAATGAGGATAGAATCGTGACAGATAACCACACCCTGGAAGTTGAGATGGACCTGCTTCTGTTCTGATGAAGGTTTTCTCTGTGCTATTTTGGGGCACTGGCAGGTGGAAGATATAATAGGTTTAAGTTTTTTTTTTTTTTCTCTAAAGAATGAGATCAATCGTGTCAAAATATTTATTAATGAATAAAATATTTTAAAATATGGGCAACAGTTTAAAAATAAATAAATAAAACTAATGATGAATTTCACTAAGCAGCCCTGATGATCAGCTCCGAGCATTCCGAGGAAGCCATCACAGTTGCTGTGCTGAAGAAGCTAGTGGGCAAAAATGCCCAGGAAAAGAAGGGCAGCCATAAGACCTCCGGCTTGAGCATCTGGGCTAAAACTGAGTTATCCACACCCTTGAGTATAGATCACTAGACTCCAAGATCTCCAGAAAAACCATCACCTCAAATGTTGTACTCTTGAGCCAACCCATAGCACACAATGCCTGGCATAATAGTTTCCCCAGAGACACCAAAGTAAAAACACTGTGGATATTTTTTAACTCACCACCTTCACACAAAGGATTACAGCCATCTAAAATGCAGAGTCCTGCTCTTTCTTTAAACATGGAATTTAGTTTCCAAATACACTGTTTGGGTTTTTGAAATTGTGAAAGGAGATTCTCTACCCAAAGACAAGGAATGCATTGTATATGCAATATTTCTGCTATACAAAGTTATGGGTATCATCCACTACATAGACACCTTTAAAAATTCTGTTCTTGGTTTTCCTTTCCCAGGAACTTATACATATTAACATTATTGCTGAACAGCTGTTGAGGCTCAGAGCATGGTGATGCGCCTGAAAAAGCTAAACAGGCAGCCTGTGCACAGTTAGTATCACAGGATTCGGATTCTCAATCTCATTTTGAGTACTAGCCATGAATGACTAATTTAGCTTTTTCAAATGTTAGTTATTTTTACCTGTAAATAGAGATCATACTGACTTTGTGTAGCTGAAATGATTGTGATAATTGAGACCTAAGACAGAATGTGTTGTCTAAGCTGTAGCCTTTTACACAACATTGTTGGGCTGACTAGGGACTGTTGATGGGCTCATTGCAGGGCATATGGGTTCAAATGCATGTGTTACACTGTGAAAAAACAGATTTAAATGTATAATCAATAAAAATGAAAGCAAAGGTTTAAGGTGTAATTGTGTAAAAGTGATATTTTCTAGTCAATCAGAAGTCCTAGTGGAGGAGAGTAAAACTTAGTTGATGGTTGAATAAGAAAAGAGGTAAGTTCAGTAAGTTGAGAGAAAGTGTAGCCTAGGAGATCCTTCAGGAGGGAAGACATGAGGCCTGAAGAGGAAAGAGAGGAAGCATGGGTAAGGAATGAGGACCCCAGGCCTGATCAGAGGCAAGTTTGTACATCTTGTGTTAAGAGCTGATAGCATCTGAAGGAGGGGGAATCCTTAATGTTTCATTGATCTCACCACTCCCAGAGACCAGACCCTTTCACATTCCAATGGAACAGCCTCTGACTATGGTTCCAGATAGGCCTTTGAACCAATTTCAAGTTGGTCAAAGTAGCCACAGTGCCCAGCATGTAGGTCTCAATCCTGAAGCTTTCTACCTTGGTCTTAATGGACAGCTTCACTGGAGCAAAGGATTATTGCTTTAGAAAATTTGAGGCCATAAATTTTCCTTTATTTAATTTTTTTAAGATTATATTCATTTATTTTTAGAGAGAGAGGAAGGGAGGGAGAAAGAGAAGGGAAGAAATGACAATTGACTGCCTCTTATATTTGCCCCGAACCTCCATTCCGGATATGTTACCTGACCAGGAATCCAACCTGCAACCTTTACCTTTGCGGGACAACACCCAACCAACTGAACCATATTGATCAGGGCTATTTGACTTTGTTTTTATTGTGGTTGTTGTTGAATTGTTGGCTTTATTTGAACCCTTGAACTCTAAAATTCTGGTATGTAATAATGACACCCACTGATGCCCATTAGATTCCAATTTTTTTTTTTTTTTTTTCAGGAAAGGCAGTCTGTAACTGGAAAGTGGTATCAGAAAAGAGTACTTAATTCAAGTAGTCATTTACCGCAGGCAGTGGCTTATTTAATAAATATTAAAAGGTTGACTCAATGAATTTGTTTATGATATGACTCCAGAACTAGCAAAATTATAAAAACATGACTCCCCAATGAAGAAGTAATAAATAGTACTCATTATGAGGAAAATGTAATGTTACGTCTTTCAGAGGATTTAAACTTTTTAGCCGACATTTTTTAGCTTGGGTGGCCCTATTAAAGCTCCGTTATTTTCTTCCCAATTTGTGCCATTAAAAAATGACTTTCATTTAACTTTCCCATGGTTCATTTCTCTCCTTTAGTTCATTTCTATGTGATTCTCTGATAAAGTCCAAGTTTTAACACATTTCTTATGTACAACTATAATGAGCACCAACTAAAGAGCAATATGAAATAGGCAGAACTTAAAGGAGAAGAAATTGGGCACATACTCTTGGTAGTTACTTTTTATTCTTGAATACCTACTGCCTTTCTCCTCTTCTGGGTGTTTTTGATCCTCTTGGTAAGATTCCTTGCCTGCAGGAAAAGGACTCTAAGAAGACAATTTTCACAACTGTTATGGGACAGCCTTTCTTTGCCACAACAAACTCATCAAGCAGTGCCTTTGATGACATAGGAATTGCAGTTCTTCACCAAAGCCCCATAATGGAAAGCAAAGGTTTTCATTTTTATTCCTTCTTATTGTCCTTTGAGCTTTGTACAAAAGCTCTTACGTGTTCCATTTAGTGGGCCTGTTTTCTCTAGCGAATTAACTAAGAGCCATTTAGCAACCTAGGTATGTTCAAAAATTAGTTTTAATTTAGCAGATACTTGTTGAGCACCATCCTCCTCTCCATGTCTTTGTTTTTTTTACCATTTCTTTTTTAAATATATTTAATTGAGTCTGCTATTGAAGTTGTCCCATTACCCCCCTTCACTCCCCTCCACCCTGCACACCCCCTCCCACCCACATTCCCCCCTTTAGTTCATGCCCATGTGTCATAAGTTCTTTAGCTTCTACTTTTCCCACACTATTCTTGACCTCCCCCTGTCTATTTTCTACCTATAGTCTATGTTACTTATTCTCAGTACCTTTCCCCCTCTCTCCTCCTCCCACTACCCTGTTGCTAACCCTCCATGTGATCTCCATTTCTGGGTTTCTGTTCCTATTCTAGTTATTTGCTTTTGTTTTAGGTGTAGTTGTTAATATCTGAGTTCGCTGTATTTGTGCTGTCATATTATTTATCTTCTTTTTCTTAGGTAAGTCCCTTTAACATTTCATATAATAAGGGCTTGTTGATGATGAACTCCTTGAACTTGACCTTATCTGAGAAGCACTTTATCTTCCCTTCCATTCTAAATGAAAGCTTTGCTGGATAGAGCAATCTTGGATATAGGTCCTTGCCTTTCATGACTTGGAATACTTCTTTCCAGCCCCTTCTTGCCTGTAAGTTCTCTTTTGAGAAATCGGCTGACAGTCTGATGGGAACTCCTTTGTAGGTGACTGTGCCCTTATCCCTTGCTGCTTCTAGGATTCTCTCCTTCATTTTAATCTTGGCTAATGTAATTATGATGTGCCTTGGTGTGTTTCTCCTCGGGTTCAACTTCTCTGGGACTCTCTGAGCTTCCTGGACTTCTTGGAAGTCTATTTCCTTTGTCAGATTGGGGAAGTTCTCCTTTATTATTTATTCAAATAACTTTCCACTTGTTGCTCTTTCTCTTCTTCTTCTTCTACCCCTATAATTAGGGTGTTGGAAGGTTTAAAGATGTCCTGGATGTTCCTAAGCCTTTCCACATTTTTTTGAATTCTTGTTTCTTCGTTCTTTTCTGATTGGATGTTTCTTTCTTTCTTCTGGTCCACACCGTTGATTTGAGTCCCAGTTTCCTTCCCATCACTATTGGTTCCTTGTACATTTTCCTTTATTTCACTTAGTGTAGCCTACATTTTTTCATCTAATTTGTGACCAAATTCAACCAATTCTGTGAGCATCCTAATTACCAGTGCTTTGAACTGTGCGTCTGATAGGTTGGCTATCTCTTTGTCGCTTAGTTGTATTTGTTCTAGAGATTTGATCTGTTCTTTCCTTTGGGCCTTTTTTTTTTTTTTTTTTTTTTTTTTTTTTTTTTTTTTTTTTTTTTTTTTTTTTTTTTTTTTTTTTTTTTTTTTTTTTTTTTTTTTTGGTCTTGACTCACCTGTTATATAGTGAGGGATGGAGCCTTAGGTATTCACCTGGGCAGGGTAATCCATGTTGCTGTGTTGTGATGCTGTATGTGGGGAAGGGGTCCAAGAGGGAACAATGGTGCTTGCTCCGCTCTCTGCCAGATTTCAGTCACTTCCCCTGCTTCTCACAAGCAAATCAGGCTCTTTTGGTGTTGGTTCCTGGGTGGGTGAATTTGTGTATATTCTAGGAGCCTGTGGGTCTCTCCAATGAACTCTCCTGTGAGTCTGGAAGTTTCTCCTGCTGCTGCCTGAAACCCCAGAGTTATTTTTGATCCATGGTTTAAGGCTTTATTTCCCCACACTGGGCCCTGGGTTGCGCGGTCTGCCTCACTCCCCAGTTTCACTTGGTTTATCTGTGCACAAATGTGAGACTGCCCAGTCTGCCAGCCTCCAACTTGCCAGCCAGCCACAGCCTTGCATGCTGTGACCCTTTCCACAATACCCCACCTCTCTGGGTCTGCCAGCCATCGCCTTGCTCTCACCCCTGCTGCCCTACTCTGCCCCTTCTACTGGTCTGGATGAATGTCTTCTTTAACTCCTTGGTTGTTAGACTTCCATACAGTTTGATTTTCTGTCAGTTCTGGTTGCATTTTGTTTTCAAATTATTGTTGTCCTTCTTTTGGTTGTGCAAGGAGGCACAGTGTATTTACCTATGCCTCCATCTTGGCCAGAAGTCCCTCTCAATGTCTTTTGAAATGCAGGTACCACTGAAATTTCATTCCTACCTGCTCATAAGTTTGTTTGTTTGAAGTAGTCTCATAAATAAGCACTAATAGTCCAGTTCTGACTTCTGGTTAAATATGCTGACCAGAAGTGTATTTAGGTATTGAAAGTGCAAATTGTATTTCTCTGAGTATATTCTCTCAATATTACTTAAGGGAAAGGAGAAACATATGATATTAAGACAAAGGTGAAAAAAGGGCTGAATTAGTTTGAGAGAATAGGAGACATATAGAGAAATCAAAGCAATGACTTTATCAAAGGTGTTTGCTCCCCCAGCAACCCAAAGTTTGGCTGTCATCACCGCCACCACTGTCCCAGCCCTGTACATGTGCATCCTGATGTTATAATTTAGCTACATGTTTAGCAGATGCACATGGGGAGCAGGGACCAAGTAAATCCATGGGACTAGAGAATCTTCTTTAAGGGGTGCTATTTTCACACCATTATCAAGAAGGTGGGTCAGCATCTTCCTACATAAACCTGCTCCCTCTCTTTCAGTAGCTTGTCATTGAGGTTAGCTATTCTGCCACAGGTAGAGATCTCTGGAACATAAAAAGTAAAAACAAAACAGTAAATCAATGTATCACCAAGTGTTCAAGTGCTTGTATAAGAAGTACATACAACCAAATAGTTTTTCATTTTCTGTTTGACCTTGGGCTTTATACGGGAGGGAGGGCAGAAACATAAGCTCTGCTTAGTATTAACGACTTTAGAAAAGTGAGTCCATTTCAGGGAGGATATCCCATCCGTTTGCTTACAGACTGATACATCATGAGGTGTGGCAAAAATTATGTTTTAATCAATTTTTCTTCCATCCCCTGTTTATGCAAAGTAATTTGACAGACTTTCTTGTATCTCATATGCAAACCCACAGCCTTTCTTTGAAGAGTTTATAGAACAAACCTATGAATTTAGTGAAAGCTTCATCTCCATGGTACAGATGAGTCAGCTAAACCTTCAGCTGTTATGAGCTCAGTTTCCTGCTGTATGTTTGGTGGAGGTCATGTCTTTCATTTTTTACAGTTCTTTTTTCCTAACCTCTAGTATCCTATCAGCATTTTTGAGCACTTTTCTCCCTTACAAGTTATTCTAATATAGACACTGCTTCTGACCCTTTCATTTCATTTCTTTCAGCATTCACAGCATGAAACATGATTCCTTTATGACTTAATCCCCTACTTTCCCTATACCCATTTCACCTCCATTTTCCATCTCCTTTCATTTTGCACTCACATATTTTTCACTTTGTGGTTTCCCTTATCCTTGTGCACTCTACATGAGAGCCAAGTAAAACCCTACAGTTAAAAGTAGTTTCTAACATTATTTGTAATTCCAAAGATGCATTCTCACAAATAATCTTTTCTCATTTGATTTCCATCTAGCATGCTGAAAGTGCCCCGATCTTGTTTTCTGGTTATTCCATTACATAGTGCTTTCCTTTGAGTTTAGTATAAACCTAGAAGTAATGGTTATATTTGGATAGCACTACCTAGTCATCATTTACAATTTTATGGAATTAGAAAAGCAAGGGATGAAAAGGAACCAGACTTAAATTCTTATTTATGAAGAAAGGTATTAATTAAATATTTTAGTAATAGGGTGAACCACTCTTGATCAGCATGCTAAACTCAAGCCATCTTTGTGGTCTAGGGTAACATAACACAATGGAACAGTTTTGGTTTTCTCCCCCTTACTGAGGGAGAACACTGTGCTTTATATTGAAGACTAATGCATTTTAAATTCGACCTCAGTGAGGCAAACAAACTCAATTGACTACCCATTGGGATACAATTTCAGAAAAAAAAATCATCACAATCAAACACATAGGAAGTAACCTAAGAATTCATTTATGGCATTCATTGATTGTATTTACCATAAAATTGTAAATAGTCTGTCACTAATCGTGCATAGCCTCTAACAGTTAGACAGTATTTGTTGAGTGTGGTGTGTCTGTATGTTTTAGCTATGCTCAGAAAACATCCTACAAATAGCTAAATTCATATAAAGCCACAATGCCCAGGAGGCTAAATGATTACCTGTTAGCATTGATCATTCAGGACATAAAAAGATTTTTTTGTTGCAAAAATACCACTTTTCTTATGAATTCTAAAAAACTCTTATGTTTTAGAGTAAATTTTCCTTACATGCATTTGTTGCAAATGACGTCTTAAAGTACATCTGAGAATTCAGTATACCCTCTATTTGAGAGCTGAATCATCTAATAATGCTGTGTGAGCTTTTCAAGGAAATGAAATAATCACAGAATTCCTTTTTTTGTTGATAGGAAATGACTGTCCTTTGTTCCCTTCTGCGAAGGCATACCATCATATTTTAGTTAATTTCCCTGTATGTTTCTTTTAGGGAAGTCAGTAATTTCAGAGAAGCCAAATATATCTTGCTTTTTGGGGATGCAATTTAGTTGGTTGGACCACAGTGGTGTTCTCAGGTTATGTTCAGCAGTCATTACAAAAAGGCATTTTTTTTTGTAACTTGTATAGTTTAATGTAATTTCTTTCCATTCCCGTTCTGCACAGGTGCATGAGGCAGTCCCATGTTACAGTGAGTGCAATCAGTATTCCTGGGCTGTAGAACACTGGTCTCCATGCAGAGTCCACAATGAGCTGAGGTCCCTGCGCTGTGGAGGAGGAACGCAATCTAGGGAAATCAGGTGTGTGAAAATAAATGGAGACATCCGGGAAATGGGGTAGTAGAACTTACACATTTCTGTAAAAACGCAAGTGTTGTTTATCCAAGTACACCCGATTTTCACACAGTATACTCTGGCTTTTGCCCATCTTTTAGTATCCATGGAGCACATGTGCCCTGAACTGCCATGAGTGTAGCAGGATGTCCTCTGCAATAAAGCCACAATCCTTACTATTTCCTGCAAATGACTTCAGTGGGAAAGCCAACTGCATGGAGCTGGCTGGCATCCCTTCTCCGACTCATGGCCATCACTCTCAACACACTAGGAGATTTTGACTATGTGGCCATGTTTCTTAGAACAAGAGGAGAATGGAACACAACAGACACACCCAGAGGAAAAGACCTTGTGTAGGCACAGGGAGAAGAGGGACATCCACAAGCCAAGCAGAAAGGCCTCAGGAAAAAAATATTGATTCTGCCAACACCTTGACCTCAGGCTTCTAACTTCTACAACTGTAAGAAAATACATTCCTGTTATTTAGGCCACCCAGTCTGGGGCATTTTGTTAAGACATCCCTAGCCAACTCACACAGACTCACTGTGTTATGTGACTTATGTTTATGATCACATTTAAATGTGAAGCAGATTCTCCAGGCATCTTGGACTCCAAATCATTATTGACTTTACTAGCATGCTGTTCTAATGAACAAAACAGTTTATCTGTTCTCTTTCTTAAAATCTACAAACTGGAGGACACCTTCATGGTTCATCTATGACTATCTTTATTAATTTAAAAATATCTTTGAATATTTGTCTTCTATTATTAGGCATTGTTCTAGGAAATGGGGATTAAAAAAAGTGAAAAGAAAGTTCCTGACCTCAAAGAACTTACAGTATAGTAGCAGAGAAAAAAACACACATAAAGATATTGGAAAGTCTTTCTTATGAAATGCCAATAAAAACATAAAATTGGGTCAGAGAAATGAAGAATACTATTTAAGGGAGGCTGATCAGCAACATACTTGAGGAGAGACCTGAATGAATGTGAAGATCTATAGAAAGAGAATTCCAGGGAAGAAGTGTCCAGAGCAGGCACTTTCTTGGCTTGTTATAACAAGATGAATAACAAGCTTGTCCAATAGGTGGGTACCAGTACTCAAAAGACTACTCATGTAGTCTTTGAAAACAAGGTAAAAGGAGATTATTCCTTTTACTAACCTAAAAAATGGAAAAGAAATATATTCTCCTCTAGAGCCTCCAGAAAGGAATGTAGCTCGGCCAAAGCACCAAGTTCACCTAGTGAGAACCATGTTGGATTTTTATGCTACAGAATCAGAAGGTCATAAATTTGCGTTGTTTAAGAACTGCATTTGTGGTGATATTCTCAGTATGTTAACTTTAACTTAAACCCTTGTTTTCAATATGAAGGCCCTTTTTATGACCCCTTCTAGCTGATAAAATTTCATTTCCCTGCAGCAGCAGGGAAGGGCCTTCCCCTAGCTGTGAGGATTGGGGGAGGGGATCTGAGGGTCTAGGTACTTCAACATACTTTCAATAAATTCTCCAGTTTTTCAGCTTTTTCGTCAGATTTCCAGAGGTACTTAGTGCCACAAATCCCAAATAATTCATGTGTTCTGTGATGTAAATGGAGTTACTTTGTTTTGCCTTGCAGACTTACTGTTCAGAGTTCTTGGTGTGAGAGTTACCAGGAACCTGTCCATCTTCATCTTCCATCTTCATTTCATCGCCTTTGTTTTCTCCCCTGTTCTCTTTCCTTGCAGGGGAATGCCATTCCCTTCCACTTGGTGTGTGTGTGTGTAACAAATTCTTTTAATATTGTGTCTGTCACATATTGAAAGTAAACAAAGACTAATGCGTAAGTTCAGCTGGACACCATTGACCAGAAGTCTTACCTCAACTTTCTCAGTGAAATAATAAAAGGACGTCAGCTGAGGGTACGCAGTCAAGAAGAAAAGCAATTTCCAGCTCTTAAGTTTGTCTAGGGAAAGACAAATAAGCCATCTCGTGGTTTCTCCTTCCACTATTGACTATTACCACACAAGAAATTAAAGTCTATAGATCACTCCATGTCATGCCGCCCTGTATTATAAGGCATTACATACTTACATCTTCTCCCTGCCTGCCATTCTCTGCTAGCCTCCTTTATACAGTATTTCCCATTACTTATCACCTAATGAAGTTTATTTTATTTTGTGCCAGGTGATATGCTTTACAATTTTCCTGAATTTTTAAACAATTCTTTATATATAAAAGGAAATTCTTAATGTCCAGGATGATTCATTCCAACACAGCATGACTTGGGAAGTACCAAAAGTTCTTCTGCTGGATGCCTCTCTTAAAATGCTTGCCCCCTGGCTGTGGCACCATGTCTGAAATACCCAGGCCAGCAACTGGCACTATTTATCTCATCACCTTGTCATCTTCACTTTTACTCTACTCATTGTCACTAGAAGAAAATATTTGTAACAATAAATATATTGCCTGCCATTTTTTTCAGTTCTGTACCCCACAAAGATTAGATGTATAGTAAGCCCTCAGATACAGTAACTAAATAAACTATTATTAACAAATAATAATTTTGGATCCCAAAACCCAGCAAAAGAGGCTTACACATAGCAAGTCTTTATTAAACATTTTCCACAAAATAATTTTAAAATGACCTTCTAATTAGTATATATTATATAAATGCAGAGAAATGCTCACACCACAGGGCTGCAGCTTGGTGAATTTTCACAATGTAAACACACCTGTATAATAGCCCTGAGACCAAGAAACAGAATATTGCCAGCCCCTCAATAACCATTCCTCCAGCGGTAATCACTATCATGACTTCTGAGGTCACGCATGAACATTGTCTACTTCTTAATTTTATGTGGATGAAATTAGAAAGTAAATTTTCTTCTGTGTCTAGTTTCTTTTGTTCAACATTATATTCGTAAGCTTTCCCCTTGCTGTTTTATGTAGCAGGCGTTCATGTGCATTCTCACCACTTTATAGCATGTAATCTAGTTTGGCCAATAATTTGTAGTGGCACCATGAACATTTTCAGTCAGTTTTTGCAGTGCAGGTCTGGCCACCTTCCTTTTGCAGATGAATATAGAAGTTGGACTGTCAGGACACACAGTTTGTATCTGTTTAGTTTTAGTACATACGGCCAACTAGTTTATCAAAGAGTTTGTGCTCCAACCAGCAGAGTAAGAAGAATTACAATTTCTCCACATTTTTGCCAATATTTTATATTTTTCATGTTTGTGTTTAAGCCATTCTGGTGGATAGACAGGGTATATAGTGGTATAAAACTTTGGTTGTTATTTGATGGAACCAATGGAATGATCATTTATCTAGCCTTAACCAGCATTTATCTCAAAGCCCAACACTGGGTAGTCCAAACAACTACAGTACATGAGTCTATACCACGTGCCCAGCTGCTGCATGAAAAGGCTTTCTCATTGCCCTTTGATTTATGATACCAAAACTCCTTACTGATTTGCAGAAAATACCTAACAGAAACCATTCAATTATTTTTTACTTTACTTTGTCATGACCTTAAATGTGTTGGACAAAGATTAGGGAGGTTTATATGATATGATATGATATGAAATAGAAGTCTAGGAAAGGTCTGAGGGAGTCATGAGAACCATGAAGGCTCTAGCTATTATAAAATGATGGATTCACCCAGAGAAGGAGAGCCTTCAAGATCTGCTACATTAAAAAGAAAATTCATTCTAAGTAGACCTGAGCAAATATATTGGAGGTCTCTGTAGACTGAGAGTTGTTCAAGAACAATAGTGTCTCTAGTCCCCATTGTGATTTCCTGCTCTGCTGAATGAAAGGTTCTGCACAGAATTATCACTCAATAAAGGCCGACTGGAATTTTTTTCCTTGTTTTTCTGCTGGCCTTATGTTTATGTTTGAAGAGTAAGTAACTGTGATACATCTTATCTATTTTAAATTTATTCTCTACTGTTTTAAGTGATCAAATTACCTTGTGGTCTTCTTGCCTTACAGATGTGTGAACACTGCAGATAGTGAAGGTGGAGCAGTGGATAAAAGCCTCTGCAGCCAGGATGAAATTCCCCCAGAAACCCAGCCCTGCTCTCTTCTGTGTCCCAATGAATGCGTCATGTCTGAGTGGGGACCTTGGAGCAAATGCCCGCAGGTAATTTCTCTCCCCTTGTCAATACCCTAATCCTCTGGTGCTGCCTTCACTATTGTTCTCTAGACATTCACAGTGCTGCTCTCAAAAGCATTCTTCTAGTAATAGGGGAAAATGTTTTTACCTAAGAAAGAAAAAAAAGAAAAGAAAATGAAATTCGGCTATGGAGACTGAGCAATTTAAAATGTCAGTGCTGCTTTTTAGGCCTTTATCATGGAAACTGGACAAGGAAAATAAGCCTGTAATGATGGCACTAGGACTCGAATGCACTCCTGTTGTTAAAGTGGTCTCTTAAGTACCCAAATGATTCTGATTGTAGTCTCTTGGTTCTGTTCCATTTTTATTGTGGCAGAATCAATTTTCTCTTAGTAGTTCAACTCTGCTGTGTAATTCAGCTTCTGTTGGTGATGATCTGTTTTTGTCTTTTGCTGTGTTCCTAAAGAAGACGTGTTCTCTGGTCATCTTTTTCCAAAGCTCACAAAAAGCCTTTTTTGAAGTCTAAAGTATTTGTCCTCATTTTTCTTCTTTAAAAAAATAAAATCATAACTGAATATACAAAAATAAGTGTTCTTCAAGTAGGGTAGTTCACCTTAATATTTTCAGAAGATAAATTTTGATGTTTTAGTCTTATATTTCTGCTTAAAGCACTAAAAAATAAAATTAGGATAAGGAACATACTATATGGGTTCAAACATTAGAAAGCAAAGGATTAGGATATTTTTAATTGTGATACTATTTGTGGAAAGAATGAATAAAATCTTTATATGAAAATAGAAAATATGTTTATAATCAGTGGATGTCCTATATTTGCTCTTTTAACCATTGATTCCTTATTAATTTTTGCAATCTTATCTTTCATATTTCTTTAGGTATATTCCTGAAAGAGAATTGCTTTGTTACTGTTATTTTTTATTTATAGAGTTGCTGGGAATAAAACAACATAATATTAAGATGTAGAGGTATCAATAAAGGATAATTTGTAAGAATAGGGTGTATGTCCTGTGACAAAGTTATTTTGTGTGTAAGTTGAATAAAATGAATATTAACATTTACTGAATACTTCCTGTAAAAGTGAGAATTACTCCCTTTAGTCCTTGTTCCAGTCCTATTAAGTAAGTACTGTTACCAGTCCCATTGTACAAGTGAAGAAACTGATTCTCAGGAAGGCTAAGTAGCTTACAAAAAGCTCCACAGTGTTTAAATGATGGAGCTGGAAATGAACATTATTCTATCTGGTGAAGCCAGAACATTTGCTCTTTCATTCTTGGTTCACTTATTTTGGAAAAATTAAGTAGAGTTAGACTCAATTTTTCTCTTTAAGATGCAACATTTGTTTTAAGAATAAAGCAAGATACTTTTAGCAAGTTATAATGATCTGTATATTTATTACATGACTGAGTACATATACTAACACTTTAGAAAGTGTGGTCGCATACACTTTTTATTAATCAACTTGCAGAAGAATTAGCAACTCAACAGTTTAATTAAATGTAGAGGTCATGATCTCTCTCACTTCTGTTCTAATTTTCTCACGGAAGAATCCATAAAGCTGTGATCACTTTGCAATGAAAATGTTGCCCTCTTAAGTCAAAGTATCTTACTACTAAGCTAGAGTGTTTGTTGTAGAAGCATTTGAAACAGTTTTGTGATGACTAGCATCCTGTGCTTGCTTCTTTGGGTTTCTAAAAGACAATTTTCTTTCAGATTTGCTTTTCTAAATATAGTTACTCTATTTTTGGAGTGTTTATAAATTACAGGTAGAATATTTTAACATTCCTTTATGTGTCCGGAAGCTGACAGTTACCTATTCCTTACCATGAAGTTGAGAGGGTTGTCTTTCAACTGCTTATGTACCTTCTAAATTACATCATCATCATCATCATAATCATCATCACCATCATCATCATCATCATCATCATCATCATCATCATATAGCAGCAACAATAGCTATGATAACAGCAATAATAACTTTCATTGAGCACAGCTTAGGCAGCTGACACCGTGCTGCAGTGGTATAACAGCACTGTGCTGTGGAGGTGGACACTATGCATGGTCACTCAGGTCCGTCTGCCCATAATGGCCCTGGGCCTTGTTCTTCCACAAATGTCATGCTGTTCTCTGGTATAAATAAAGAACTTAAAATGGAAAAAAATGCTAATCAGTGCTCACAATTTATAAATTTCCCCATCTCTAGATATATTGCATGGCTTTAATATATTGCAATATCTTAGCATAACACACCAATCTCAGAGACGCTTGAGCAGCACTTGATGATGATCATGATCATAATGGCAATGTCAGCCAGCTGGATGGCTGTGCCTGAAGTTTGATTAGCATGTTAATGTGCATTTTCTGAGGAAAAAAAACAATTATTGTAAAATTGTTCTCTATATCCTGTGTTGAATCACAGTATAATATTGGCCATTATTTTACCAAATTCTCCCTTGAGAGTCTGCAGTGTGACATATGTTAATGGAACAAAATTCACTATGTTTTTTGCCTTCTTCTTTTTCTTCCCAGGGCAGTTTTTAAAGCCAAACACATAAACAAACAAAAAACAAAACAAAAAATAAATTTGCCCTGGCTGAGTTGATTAGAGCATCATCCCAATATGCCAAGGTTGAGGGTTCAATCCCCAGTCAGGGTACATACAAGAATCAACCAATAAATGCATAAATAAATAGAACAACAAATCAATGTCTCTCTCTCTCTCCATCTTCCCCCCAACCCCCTTCCTCTCTTTCTAAAAATCAGTAAATAAGTTTTTAAAAAAAAACTCAAAGAAAAAAGTAAAATATTACTTATACAAGAACATATTTATGTTTCTCTTATATATCCACAAAATGCTCTGCAATTTATACTTTGATTTATCTATAGAAGCTATATTTAATATAAAATATCTTGATATGTTTTTAATCATGGTGAAGGAAGTAGATTTTCCAGTTATTTAAAAGAAATTTAGCAAAGCCAATTAATCAATTAAAGTCATTTCTTTGATTCCCAGTACGTGTCCTGTACTCTAAGGCCAAACGTGTGTGACAGAGCCTCACTGTCACTGAGGAGCTCACAGCTGTTTATGTCCTTGTGAAAACATGCTGTGTGGGAACAAGAAAGGGTTCAACAGCTGAGTAGCAGTGTTCATTTGTGCACACAGTGTTCCTAGCAGAGTAGTGATACTATATATACTTTAGTGTGTGTGTGTATATATATGTATATAAAGTGTGTGTATATATGTTAGTATATATATAATTTAGTATACAAAGTATACTAATATACTTTGAATTATTTCCTAACTTCTGGGGCAATGATTCTCACACTGGCACCCATAAGAATCATCTAGGCGTGTATTAACACGCAGTTCCTCTGCTCCATCCCAGAGGCTGTGCTTCAGTTGGTCTGGGGTAGGGCCCATGAATTGACATTTCTAACAAGTTTCAGGTGATGCTGATTCAGTCACTCTGGAGAACACTCTTTGGGTCACAAGCATCTTGGTTATTACATTTAAATAATGATTTTTTCTCAATCTCACTTTAATTACAATATCATGTGCAAATTTAACTTATATGCACAAATGCTTTTCATGTGCCAGACAACATATTTAGCATTTACATTTATTATTGCATTTAATCTGCTCAATGCCACTGTTGAATAGATGCTACTGCTCCCCCAATGTATAGATGAATAAATAGATTCTCAGAGAGGTTAGTTACCTGCTGTTTTTCTGTGCTAGTAAAATGCACAGTGATTATTTAAGCCCAGGTAGTCTATACAGGGTGTGGCTAAAGTAGATTTACAGTTGTTAGTCCACCAAACACAGTTTATTCTTGTATTATTATTTATTAATTATTGTATTGTTTTCCATACAAAAAGCTGTAAATCCACTTTTGCCCCACTTTGTATGTAAAATTTCTTTTTTGACTCTAATATGCTTATTTTTCTAAAATGTTTTAATGTAAAAGGAAACATAAAATTGTGCATATGAAAACCCTTGCAATATTCTTGTGATGTGTATAAATATACATGTTATATGTATATACACACATACGTGCAAGTACATGCATATGTATACAGTAATTTATTATTTGTTACCTGAATTCCTCATTTATCTACCTAATTTTTCAGTTTTTGTCTTTATTATTCATGCTTGGACATTATACTAATGGAAATTTATAAAATTATACATTCTTCAGGAGAGGTTTATAAATATCTGAATTAAGACACTGTTCAGCCCCTGACATATCTGAACAAATATATGGTTCTCTTTATTTATGCCACCAATCCCTACAGAAAATTTCCTCTAAGTAATACAGATTTTCTATTTATGACTCTCCTTGGAGGATTGACTAAGGAATTTCTTAACCAATAATATTGATGGGAAAAAGCAAAGAGGATCTTAGAGAGGAATTTCCAAACTATTATATACTTTAGGGAAGCAAGCTTGTAGAATCCCTTTCCAGAAAGATGACTCATGTTTACCAAACCAATTTGAACTTTGATCCCCTTCAAGCTGAATGCATAAAAGGCTGGCTGGAACCCTAGCTTGGCTTTCCCTTTCACTGCAGCAAATGGAGACTCACACAGTGGTTCAGTGCAACCTTATGGTCAGTGACTCAGATCTTTGAATTATCAGTGAGACAACCTTTGAAGAAGTATCACAGAGGAAGACTACATAGGCCTTCACTATAATCAAATCTGAATTCTATCATAGATTTAATATTGTGCTTCAAAAATACACCTTGTTTCCATACTTTTCTCCAACTCTTTTTGAGTCAGGACACTCTAGTGAAAGCCAATGAGGGTATATATCAGCAGGCACACACTGCCATTACTCCTGCAAGTAATGACACTTCTTTAAAAGAGAAAGAGAAATGCTCCACAGTTTTCTGACACGTGCTCCAGAACTAAGCATTTGAGGTTAAGAAAAATATACTTTTTTTCATGGTATTCCAGTGTTTGGGTAAATGCCATCAACAATGACATTCCATTACTGATGACTCAGCACTATTATCACCTTAACTCTATCCCTGAAAGTTCTATTTCCAGGGAAGCAAATTACCCCAATGTTTACTGCTAATACTCACCTTCAAGCTCTTCATCAACCTGTCATCACAGTCTGGAACATGCAGATGACAACCTGCTTGTGTCCCTGGAGGGCAAATCTATCTAATGGTCATGACCCTCCAGTTGCCTAGTGCTTTTCTTTGGCTCACAACTAAAAGTCAGAGGAAAACGATTAAATTTTTTTGCATTTTGCACTGAAAATTCTGGTTGCTTCTGCTAAGTCGATAAGGGGTTTTGTCAGAAGCCCATAATTCATTACTCAAGGACTTGTGGGATATTTGGTACCCTGTGTGCAGCGAGGTTTAATGTCAGTTAGAACCATTAATATTTCCAGAACCACCTTAGGCCCTGCAGGAAGAGTGCCTCATTTCATGCGGCATAGCAGCAAATGACAATCAGATGAAAGCAATCTTTGGGCTGTTCCAGTTTTTGAAACTCGGTGTTATTATTCTTTCTTACACAGTGTGACTTATTCAAATCTCACTATCACCAATTTGAATTATAAAATAGGGTTCTATTGTTCTCAGTCTCTCTCTGTTCCTTTCTCTCTTCCCCCTCTCTACCTATCTTCATCTCTATAGTATAGTAGAAATTCTCTCAAAAAAATGATATAACGAGCCCCATAAATTGATCAGCGCACACAACACTGATTACCAACTTCCATGATTATCCACATATGACAATTTTATTTATTTCTTCTTCCCCGCCTATTATTTGTTCTCCTATAGATGACTTTAAGTATACCCCACACTTTGTCATTTTATTATGAATACTTCTATATATCTTCTTAAGAGATAATGACTAATCATAACTACAGTAAAACATAACCATGATACCTTTTATACCTTGTGGGAGTTTAATTTTCAAAAAATTAAAAACAGGACTTGTACAAAGTGCCAAAATTAATGAACTTATTAATAATTAAGCTAGCACAATTGCAAGACTGGTCCATTGAGGACAGGAGAGGGCAGAGAACTTTTACTTCTAGCAATAATGGAATATCATTGGATTTATTTGGATTGTTTCAATTTACACTCTTATTGTAGACAACTAAAAAAAGAGCAAAATATAAACAACAGTTTTCAGACATTGGATAACATGTAGCATGGAACTCTGATCCTGAGGGAAGAAAAACCAAGTGGGGTGAGCCTTAACAATAACCTTTTCTGGATGGAGATACTTTCTGGGAGATGGTGCTGGGAATGGGATCATACAAAAGCATAGTGAGGAGCCAGAGATTAGAGATCTGAGAAGTGGAGGAAGCTGAAGTATGAAGGGCAAAATACTGGAGAGGGTTAGCTAGGCACAGAAAGAAATCTAGATATTGAAATAAGGGCTTCTTTGAGTTGTTGCCTAAATTCTAATTTATACATGTATGGGGTGAAACTCTGGAAGTAGAGGCAAAGAATGACCTCTGGCTGCCAGGTGTAAACATTCCAAAGCTCACACAGGCCTTGGAGAAGTTTCTATTCCATCCAGGCAACACAGAGATAATTTTTCAAGCTCCCAGGCTAGTTGATAATGACCAAAAAGGTTGTGCCTTTCAGTGGCCCTGGAGTAAATTCTGCTCTAGAATTTCCCTAATGAAATTTAAAGACAAACCTTGGAAAAGCCATCTTGATAGTGGGGGGGTGGCTCCACCTACAGAGCCACATCCCTGCCAGCTGCCACAGATGAGAATAAGTCTACCAAGACATGATCTGCTCAGGGAGGAAAGGTGGCCAGTCTCTCAGAGGAAAAGGGTCTTGAACCTGTTCCTCAGTAGGCTTTTATTGGGTTTAACTTGCATAGGAATACAGAGTGTGTATGTAAAGCTCATCAATCATTGTGAGGCAGTAACGATCAAACAATAGATAACATTCAAAGAACTATAAGGGCTTGTTCTAAATCAGGATTATAGCTAAAGGGACATAAAACTTTGGGAAACAAACTCATTTTATGCTTGGACCCTTTTCATTTAAATTGAGGGCATTCTTAGCAAAGCAGGTTTCACGGGATTTTATGCTTTCTTTCTTAGGCCTGATTGCCCTGGGGAACTGCCCTTTCCAGCACAGGGCTGCACCACCCTCTGTCATTGTTTTAGGGTTAAGTCAGGTGGGGGATGTGAGCAGCTAAGAGATTAGGAGACTTCTTACAGACAGAATGAGGACTCAGGCTATGACAAAGCCGAGGGGTGAAGGTCCATCATCCCTTTTCTATCATCCCCTAAGTCCTTCCCTGGTGGCCCCATTGTGACCATACCTGTCTTAGGTCATCCCTCCCTTAAGGAATCTTATCCATCATTGGCTAACCAGTCAGCCACTCGGGACCAAGCAGGGTGAAGTAAAGGGGGCAGAGGTGGCACCCCTGCCTGGAAGATAAGCTTTTTCTCCTTAGTGCCTTATAGTCCCAAAGTTTTTTTACTCAACCTTAGCCGTGGGGGGTTACAGCTTCTGAAACCAGGCAGGGTGGTTCCCAACACCTGATCCACAAGTAAGCTTCCTATCTGCCAAAATAAATGTTAACACATTTAAATGGAAGACACAAACAAATTTAATAAAGGTAGCACTCACAATGTCTAGGAGTCGTGACTAGAAGGCATGTTAGGGACTTATGTAGTGCTGGTAATATTTTGTCTCTTGAGCTCTGGCCATGTGATATGGGTATTTTCACAGTATGAAAAGTCATGGAGCTGCATTCCTATTACATGTGTAGTTTTCTATATGTATCTCATACCTAATTACTACTACACATCTAAAGAGGTAACAAATTTTGACCCAAATTTTGACCAGTCAATACAAGCAGGAATAGAAGATAAGTTACTTAAAAACAGTTATGATAGTCCCTGACTGAGGGGCTCAGTTTGTTTGATCTTCATCCCAATATGCCAGAGTTTCTGGTTCAATCCCTGGTTGGGGCACACACAGCAGGCAACCAATGGATACATAAATAAGTGGAACAACAGGTCTGTGTTTCTCTCTCTGTCTCTGTCTCTAAATAAAAATTTTAAAAAAAGCTGTGATAAATATTTTAAGTATGCTCTGAAATTTAAAGGAAAATAAGAACATAATGAGTAAAATAGAAGATATTGAAAAGAATATAACTTTTAGAGCTCTAAAATACAATGTCTGAAATTTAAAAATGTACCAAATGGGAGTAATAAAACGTTACACTACACTGTGCAACGTAAAAGATGAGTGAACTTTAAGACATAGTAATAGAAATTACACTAAGGCAAATAAAGAAAAAAAGACCAAAGGGAAATAAATAGACTGAGTGATCTGTGGAACATTAACGAGTGGTATAAAATAACTATTCAAGATATTTGGACTCCTTTCAGGAACATGGGGAATGTACAGAAAAATAATTTTAAGAAGTAGTGGCTAAAATTATTCTGTGGCTATAGTCCTCAGAAACTATTATCTGGATCATATAAACCTGGTTGACAATATTCTAAGAACAAAACAGGAAAAAATGCTAGAGGTCTCAATGTTTATTACATAGACAGTCTTTCACTTTAATCCTTTTATTTTCAAAATGGTAGCTCCATGCTCAATTGTGCGTAGTGTCCACAGTGAAAAAAAAAAAATCTGTTTTTCCCTTTAAAAGAATAATAAAGTTCTAGTCTTTAGCTAGAGTTGTAGAAGGCAGACATCTGGCTATGCTAGTGGGCAGAGACTATGTGGGGGTCTAAAGAGTTCAAACATACCCTTTCAGTGAGTACTCTAGTTTTGAGCCTAATTCCACCTCCTTGTTCAGATGTTCTTGCTGCTCATATTCCTAGTATTTGAAGCTTTACAGAACAAATCAGATACCAATGTACCCATTGCTCATTTGGAATTCAGTACTCTCAGGTCAGCTAAGGCAGTTTACACACCAATTTGTCAGTTTCCTCAATATCGTCGCTTTTGTACTCTTAATATTATTAGCATATAATCATTTGTACACCTTTACAAACAAATTCACTTACTCTTACTTTAATCCCTTTAATATCATTTTAGTAGTAATTCTGGAAGGAATTCTCTAAAGCCCTCCATCTTTAACCAAAATCTTAATTTAATCTTAACACAATTTATGGTATATTATACCACAGAAAAGTATTTAATTGTTATGAAACTAAGTTTCTTTCTTGCTTAAATATTTCACAGATTTACTGTTTTAAAATTGTATTTCCAATATTTTAATTGCTTAAAAATATACAAAGATATTGTATATTTAATTCATCAGTTATTTAATTTTGTATATAGTATAAGATGGGATTTTCAATTAAATTCCAAATGAATATTTCTCTACTGACTGTTTGTGTTTATATTCTAGGTATTTCTTATTTGTTCATGAGAATTTTCTTTATATTCTTGTTGCATACACTTAAATTTTTCATCACTAGTACTAATGTGTTTTTTTAGTGAATATTTCTAACTAACTGGTTAATTATAGTGTCTAACTACACTATTAGGTTTTATGTACACCTTATATCATCATGTTTTTCTAAATATTGTCATTAATTCTACTGGGATTTTTTAGTTAGTTGACATTCTAAGGATTATTCTCATCATATAATCATATAATCTATATAACAACCATACAATATGCAAACAATGATTCTATCATTCTTATGTTATTTATCCTGGACACACTTTATTCATAAGGACTTTCTAAATAATACTAAAAACAAAATAAAAATTATGTCAGTCTTTTCTTGATATTAATAATAATAATAATATTGTGTTTGAGCCATTTCAAACAGTATCTGCATTTCTCAGACTTATGAATTTTCTCTAAATTTCTTTTAACATACATGCAACTATATCTGTATATACATAGGGTTTTTCTCTCTCTCTCTTTTTTTACTGTTCAAGTACAGTTGTCTCCACTTTCTCCCTACTACTTCCCCCTACACCATCTGTCCCTACCTCCCACCCTCCATTCTACCCCCCTTTGGCTTGGTCCATGTGTACTTTATCAATGTTCCTTGACATTCCCCTCCCCCCCATTATTCCCACCCACCTCCCTTCTGGTTACTGTCAGTTTGTTCTTTTTCAATGTCTCTGGTTATATTTTGCTTGCATGCTTGTTTTGTTGATTAGGTTCCACTTCTAGGTAGGATCGTATGGTATTTGTCTTTCACCACCTGGTTTATTTTGCTTAGCATAATGCTATCTAGATCCACCCATGGTGTAGCAAAGGATAGGAGCTCCTTCTTTCTTTCTGCTCTATAGTATTCCATCCTGTAAATGTACCATAGTTTTTTGATCCATTCATTTACTGATGGACACTTAGGTTGCTTCCAACACTTGGCTATTGTAAATTGTGCTGCTATGAACATTGGGTACATAGGTTCTTTTGAATTGGTGTTTCAAGATTCTTCAGGTATAATCCCAGCAGTGGAATTAATGACTACTGAGTGTTATCAAATGCTTTGTTCTGATATGATTTTTAGAATTTGCCCTTTACACATATTACAGTTTTAAAATAGACCTTATAATTTGGAAATGTGCATTTATTCTTAAAGTAGACTATTTGATTATAGTCTATGATTATTTTATTTTTAATACTTTTTATATTTTATTTTCAATTTTAAATTACAGTTGACATTTGTGCAAAACAATTAGACATTTTAAAAATATATTTTATTGATTATGCTATTTCAATTGTCCCATTTTCCCCCCTTTATTCCCCTCTGCCCTGCACACCCCCTCCCACCCACATTCCCTCCCCCCTTTTAGTTCATGTCCATGGGTCATGCATATAAGTTCTTTGGCTTCTACATTTCTTGCACTATTCTTATCCTCCCCCTGTCTATTTTCTACCTACCATTTATGCTACTTATTCTCCTTACGTTTTCCCCCTTTCTCCCTCTTCCAACTGCCCTGATAACTCTCCATGTGATCTCCATTTCTGTGATTCTGTTCCTGTTCTAGCTGTTTGCTTAGTTTTTTGGTTTTTTTTAGGTTCAATTGTTAATAGCTGTTTGCTGTCATTTTACTGTTCACATTTTTTATCATGTTTCACTCAGATAAATCCCTTTAACATTTCATATAATAAGGGCTTGGTGATGATGAACTCCTTTAATTGGCCTTATCTGGGAAGCACTTTTTCTGCCCTTCCATTCTAAATGAAAGCTTTGCTGGATAGAGTAATCTTGGATGCAGTTCCTTCACTTTCATGACTTGGGATACTTCTTTCCAGCCCCTTCTTGCCTATAAGGTTTCTTTTGAGAAATCAGCTGACAGCCTTATGGGCACTCTTTTGTAGGTAACTGTCTCCTTTTCTCTTACTACTTTTAAGATTCTCTCCTTCATTTTAATCATGGCTAATGTAATTATGATGTGCCTTGGTGTGTTCCTCCTTGGGTCCAACTTCTTTGGGACTCTCTGAGCTTCCTGGACTGCCTAAAAGTCTATTTCCTGTGCCAGATTGGGCAAATTCTCCTTCATTATTTGTTCAAATAAGTTTTCAATTTCTTGCTCTTCCTCTTCTCCTTCTGGCACCCCTATGATTCAGTTGTTGGAAGGTTTAAAGATGTCCTGGAGGTTCCTAAGCCTCTCCTCATTTTTTTGAGTTCTTGTTTCTTCATTCTGTTCTGGTTGAATGTTACTTTCTTCCTCCTGGTCCATGCCATTGATTTGAGTCCCGATTTCCTTCCTGTCACTGTTGGTTCCCTGTACATTTTCCTTTATTTCACTTAACATAGCCTTCATTTTTTTCTTCTAACTTGCAACCATATTCAACCAATTCTGTGAGCATCCTGATTATCAGTGTTTTGAACTGTGCATCCTTTAGTTTAGCTATCCCTTCATTGCTGAGTTGTATTTTTTTCTGGAGCTCTTATCTGTTTTTCCTTCCTTCCTTCCTTCCTTCCTTCCTTCCTTCCTTCCTTCCTTCCTTCCTTCCTTCCTTCCTTCCTTCCTTCCTTCCTTCCTTCCTTCCTTTGGCTCGGTGTGCCTGTTACATAGTAAGGGGCAGAGCCTTAAGTGTTCACCAGGGTGGGGCAACCCATGCTGCTGCATTCTGATGCTCTATATTAGGGAGGTGTCGGAGAGGGAACAATGCTGCTTGCTCTACTCTCTGCCAGTTTTTAGTCTCTTCCCCCAATGCCCACAATCAAATTGGGCCTTTCTGGTGCTGATTCCCAGGTGGGTGAGTTTGTATATGTTCTAGGACCCTGTGGGTGTCTCCAGTGAACTCTCCTGTGAGGCTGGGAGTTTCTCCCGCTGCTGCCTCAACCCCCACAGGTGTTTTCAATCAGAGGTTTGAGGCTTTATTTCCATGCCCTAGAATCCTGGGTTGTGTGATCTGTCTCACTTCCCAGCTATTCCTCTGGGTTCATCTGCATAGCAATGTGAGATCACGCAGTCTGCAATCTGCCACCTCACCGGGGCTGCCAGCCACTGTCTTGCCACAAGTCTTCTCCACCTGGCTGCCCATCCTTCTTCTTTAACTCCTTGGTTGTCTGACTTCCATACAGTGCAACTTTCTGTCAGTTCTAGATGTTTTTGGTTTTAAAATTTGTTGTTGTCCTTCTTTTGGTTGTACAAGGTGGCACAGTGTGTCTACCTATGCCTCCATCTTGGCCAGAAGTCATAATAGAGTCTTAAAAGGCATACAAAACCTGAAACCTGTATAGTTTTGTTATTATATGCCCCAATCAAGTCAATAAAAAAGCAACATTTATATAACTTAAGAATTTAGTTTATTATTATTCTAATTGATTCAGAATGTCTCTTACCCCCACCCCAATCCTCCCATGTTACTATATTGGATTTAATGCTATTATGCTTATTTGGAAAAGTTTCTACTTTTTTTTTCTGAACAAATTTCTTAAAATATACGAATTAGTTCTCTGAAATTTTAAACACATCTGTAGCAAGAATATTTTTCAATGGTATATGCTTGTCAATCTTTCCAATTTCTCCTATAATTATGTTCTTTTGAAACCTCATTCTTGAATAAAATTTAGTCATTTATAAAATGCATGGATATGGCAATTTTTGCTAAATTTTAAAAAGTCTATTCAAATAAAGTATACTAAATTCTGTTTTAAGTAATTCAATCCCATATATCTGTAATTATGTTCTTTTTCACACATACACACACACACACACACACCTATGTGTGTGAGTGTGTTTTTCTGACATTTTGACACTTCTGTCTGGTACTGGTATATGATTTTTATTTAGTGTGTTTTAATTCATATACCTTAAACATATTTTCAGCATTTCAGCAAATATAACCTTCATTTATATTTGTTTTCCATTTTGAGGGTATTTATGTATCTTATATTGCCCTTAAACATCTAGCATTTTTATTAAACTTTGAAAGAAAAAATACTTGGAAATTCATTAACATTTTAATCAATATTTAATTTGAAAAGATTTTGATGTCATTATACCAATTTATAAATACAGCATGTTTTTTCTGACACTGTACAAGGTTATTACAATATTATTGACTATATTCTTTATGCTGTACATTATATCCCTGCAACTTATTTATTTTATAACTGGAAATTTGTACCTCTTATTTCCTTCACCTCTTTCACTCTTTCTCCTATCCCTTCCCCTCTGGCAACCATCAGTTCTTTATTTCCATGCATATATTTCTGTTTTGTTTTGTTTATTCATTTTTTTTAGCTTCTACATGTAAGTGAGATCATAAGGTATCTGTTTTTCTCTAACTTATTTTACATAGCATAATTACCTCTAGTTCCACACATATTGTAAATGGCAAGATTTTACTTTTTATGGGTGAGTAATTTTTCATTGTGTATATGTACCACATCTTCATTATCCATTTATCTATTGATAGACAACTAGATTTCTTCTATATCTTTGCTATTGTAAATGCTGCAATGAACACAGAAATGCAAATAGCTCTTTGAACTACTGTTTTCATTTTCTTTAGCTAGACATGCAGAAGTGAAATTACGGGGCATTTGGTACTTCTATTTCTGATTTTCTGAGGAACTTCCTTACTGTTTTTTATGGGAAAGGGAATCCTCATGCAATGTTCATAGTTTCCTTTCCTTTTTAGACTATGAAGCATTTTAAGCACATAGAAAGCTGTAGAGAGTTTTGTATGTAAAATGTTGGTGTCCAGCCTTTAGCTTAGTAAAATCTTAATTCATGCACTTCATTTTTTAAAAATGCAACCTTTTTTATGTATGTTTGTTAAATTTTGTGGCCTTCTTTATGTAGGCATTTTGTGTTAAGTTTATACTTGGCATTAATATTGTAAATGGCACTACTTAAAATGTTATTGCTGACATGGAGGGAGGTGAAGTGTTGGGTTTCCTTACTTTTTTTCATATACTTACTTTACTGGACTCATATTTGCTCTTTCATATTTTGGATCTGTTCTCTTGGTATTTTAAGAGCCATAATATATCATCTCAGTCAATGAACATCTTTATTCTGACCTGAGTATATATGATTTTTGTTCTCAAATCTTTTTTAGTTGAGCAGAGATAATAACAACCATGACCAACTCGTATACTAGTGCTTATGGGCATCTTTGTCACATTCTTGAGTTTCACAGTGACAAGTGTTTCACAGTTGTTATGACAGTTATATTGAGATAGGTAATTTATAATATTTTTCTTTGGGCTTCAAGGATTAAAAACCAAACCTAAGGCCACAAAACTGTCACTTGTATTTTAAATAATTATAGAAAATTAAAGTGAAATTGTTGTCTGTTGATTCCACATCTCTCTTCTGTGGTCCTCTTGATTTTTCTGTTTGCCATCAGTACCTACCTGTGCTTTACTTTGCATGTCTGAGCTGGGCTTCTGCCTTTCCTTTTTCCCTGAGCAGTACTCAAAATATTCCCTTACAGAAGTATTGGGTACTGGTAGACCACTGGCTAAGCTACCAGACAAAGACTTTTTGGCCAAGACACAGCAATCGGGCATAAACTTGATGATTGTTTTCTGAGCTAGAACTGTGGGTAGTGTGAGGCCAGCTGGAATGGGAATTTGTGCACAATAGGCACCAAAACTTGCCTAGTATACCTGACTGTGAGGGTCACATGGTTATTTCAATACATGGATGAGGCTTTATCAGGCATGGCCTTTGATTTTCTTAAATAAATACTTGGCATATATTGCAGTCACTTTGTGCATGCACGTGTAAGTATGTGTGTAAATCACTGGACTCATGATATTTTGAAAGTTTTTTATGAGGCATCTTTGCTTTCCCAGTAAACACAATCCAATTGTTTATGTGTATTTTATTTTTAGGTGTGTTATATTGTAGCACTGGTATTTTTTTGTTGTTGAATTAGTATCTATATTACGTAGTTCAGCATTTTAGTGCATTGTCATCATAGGTGTGTGTGTGTGTTTGTGTGTATAGATAGATAGATAGATGATAGATAGATAGACTGACTTATAATTTTCTTTTTATGTATTACCATTTTAAGTGAAGGCAGCCCATCACATGCTATTAAACAAATGTTGCTTGTTGTTTTTCTTTCTGCTTTGTAAATGTTTGCCTAAGAAAAAAATGCAATACTTGAAAGAATTTAGCTGTGAAACTGTTTGAACACAGCCTTTTGGTAGGCAACCTTTAGTCACATCATCAATTTCCCAAGATTATCAGTCCATTTAGGTTTTCTATTATCTCCTGAGTTAATTGTGGGAACATTTTTCTTTGATACTTTCTAAAAATTCCCTTAGGGAGACACTGTATTGATTATTGTATCTGCTTTCATTTACCTTTTGTTTATTTGTTTTCTTTCTTTATTTTGGTTCAGGTTGTCAGAAGTTTATGTTAGAGATTTTATTTTCAAAGTTTTATTTCATGATCAATTAGTCTTATTTTAATTTCTAATTTGTCATTTTTGGTTCTTGCACTTAACCTATATTCATTGGATTTTAAGGTATATATTTTTCCAACTAGAATAATAACACTTTTTAATATATTTACTCTCTTTTGTAGTAATGAAAACACTCAAGGATATTATTATCAAGAATATTATAGGATTTATCTATTATTGAACTTGGACAAAGTAAAGCCAGCTGCAATATTAAGGATTTGGCTCTGACCTCAAATTTAATATGAAGTATTCTTATTTTCACTGCTGCCTGAAAAGCCCACCAAATTTCAAACATCCTTGTGTCCTAAATAGTTGTTATACAAAGTATGTTTAAATTTTTACATTTCAAAGCCTTTCCTAATTATTTAATTTTTTTATTTATTATTTTCTGTTTGCTTTTAGAAATGTATTAAGGTTTGCTAAGAAAATGGTGTATGATCAATATTTCCTAATGTTCTACTATGATTGAAAATGAATTATTTCCTTCCTTAGAATTCATGTTATAGATATAGAAAAATTTGGCACTATTTATTATACTTTTCAATATTCTTTTGTTCATGTTTGTCATTAGTCAACTTGAAAAATTATAGTCTGACAGTGGTCTGCTAGAGTATGCTATTATCATTGTATTTCTGTCAAATTCTCCTTGCCTTTATAATTGTGTTTTATTTCTATAGTTTGATACCATGTTACTTAGCACAATAAGGTTTGTAAATATTTGCTTCAATAATTTTCCATTGATATTTCTTTCTTTAGAACTTTGTCATTTTATTCTATTTTGTCTTCCACAGATCCTTCTGTTTTACTTTTGTTTTCATGTGTCTTTATCTTCCCTCATTATTTTCTTCCTCATATATTATTTTCTTTTAAAAAGACTTGTTTTACACACAGGCATTAATGTTTTTAGCTTTTCATAGGGGTGTTTAAAATTTACTTTAATTTTTATAACTGGTATCTGTATGAGCACTTTATACAAAAAGGATCCTTGAAATTCATATCATTTCCAGGGGCTTGATGAGGTGCCTTGTATTTTTCTATGCATTTGAGTAGTTTAATATTACTATTAATTATCTGTAATTTTTGTTAAAAAGTCTTGAACATGTAATTTTGAATTATAAACTGCTGAACAAAACATTACATTATGAACAGTATATATCAGGGATATTTAGCTTGTTTTATTTCTCCCCCAAACTTCCCAGCTTTGTCAATATAATCTGAAGTTATAGATCTAGAGGATTACCTTTTGCCAGCTTCTCTATCTTACACAATCATAAATAATTTGTGTATTTACACATAGAAAATGTTAATCTTTTTCTCTTTTTCTATTACACCATTTGTTGCCATTAAGAATATAATACTCTTCCCCTGCCTGGTGTGGCTCAGGGCAAAAAGTGCCAACCCATGAACCAAAGGGTTGCTGGTTGATTCCCAGTCCAGGCACATGCCAGGGTTGCAGGCCAGGTCCCTAGCAGGGGGCATGTGAGAGGCATCCACACATTGATGTTTCTTTCTCTCCCTCTCTTTCTCCTACCCTTCCCCTCTCTCTAAAAATAAATAAATAAAGTCTTTAAAAATAAAAATGCTAAATTATTTTTAGAAAGAAAAAAAATGGTATTCTTTATTTGCTGTAGTGTAATTGGAAAATATCACCTCCAGCAAGTTGGAATGATACCTTGAGTTTCTGTTTACTTCATTATGACAAAATTTCAAGTTCCAGTGCTTTTATGTATTCTAAGACCATAATCATTATTTCTACATGACCTTTCATTATCTTCTATTACTGCATATATTTCTATTCTTGCTGAGTTTTTCTGTTATCCACTGTAGGATGGCTTAGAGTATTTATTATATGTGCATTTTCCCATTCCAATTCTAGGAAATTTTAATGGTCTTCTGATGAGGTGTACACTTCATACCTTAAAATGTACAAATCTAAAAGGTACAGCTTGTTTACTTTTCATATACCTGATTAACAACCAAGCAAATAAAAACATAGGTCACTTCCAGAACCTTACAGGCACCTTGGTACCATTTTTCAGTTTATAGATAGTTCCCTACTCTAAGTCAGCACTACACTTACATCTATCTTATCTATTAGTTTTGCTTGCCTTGAACTTCATGTACCCCTTTGTGTCTGACTTCGTTAGCTTCATATTATCCTGTACTTTATATTAATGGAATCACAGTATATATTCCTTTTTTGTCTAGCTGATTTTGCTCAATATAATGTTTTTTGAGATTTATGACTGTTGTTGAGGTTCTTTGTTTGTTCATTTTGGTTGCCACATATTATTTCATTCTAGAAATATAGCATCATTTATTTATGTATCCTCTTGTTAGTGAACATTTGGGTCACTTCTACTTTAGTTCTCTTATGAGTGTAACTACTCTGACCATTCTGTGAGTTGTTTTTTCAATATTTGCACACATTTTTCCTTTTTATTAAATTTATTGGGGTGACACTGGTTAATAAAATTATATAGGTCTAAGATGTACAATTCTATAACACATCATCTGTATATTATATGTTTACCACCCAAAGTGAAGTCCCCTTCCATCATCAGTTGTCCCCCGTACCGTCTTCTACCTCTGCCCTCCCCACTTTCCCTCTGGTAATCACCATAGTGTTATTTGTGTCTATGAGTTTTTTTTCTTAATTTCTTCACCTTTTTCACCCAGTTCCACAAGCCTCTTACACTGTAACAGCTGTCAATCTGTTCTCTACAGGTGTGTTTCTCTTTCATTTCTTATTTTGTTCATTAGATTCCACATATGAATGAATCATATGGTAACTTATCTTTCCCTGAGTGGTTTATTTCACTTAGCATAATGCTCTCCGTGTGTATCCATGCTGTTGCAAACAGTAAGATTTTCTTCTTTTTTATGGCCAAGTTGTATTTTATTGTGTAAATGTACGACTGCTTTTTAACCGTTCATCTACTAATGGACACTTGAGCTCCTGCCAAAGCTTGGCTATTGTAAATAACACTGCAATGAACATAGGGATGGACATAAACTTTTGAATTGATATTTCAGGATTCTTCATATATATTCCAGAAGTAGAATTGCTGGATCATAAGGCAGTTCCATTTTTCATTTTTGAGAAATGAAAAGCTGCTGCTTTCCACAGTGGCTGCACCAATCTGCCCTCCTACCAACAGTGCATGAGGGTTCCCTTTTCTTCACATCCTCACCCTCACTTTTTGTGGATTTATTGATGATAGCTATTGTGGTAAGTATAAGGTGATATTTCATTGTGGTTTTAATTTGCATTGCTTTGATGATTAGTGACATTGAGCATCTTTTCCTGTGTCCATTGGCTATCTGTATGTCTTCTTTGGAAAACTGTCCATTCAGTTTCTTTTTAAAGAAAAGGATGCCCATTTTTAAAAATTGGATTGTGTTGGGGTTTTTTGGTGGTCAGTTGTATAAGTCCTCTAAACATTTTGGATATTAACCCCTTATCTGACGTATCATTGGTAAATATGTTCAGTGGGTTGTCTTTTCATTTTGTTGATGGCTTCCTTTACTGTGACAAAAATTTTAAGTTTGATGTAGTCCATTTGTTTATTCTTTCTTTTGTTTCCCTTGCCTGAGGAGATATATCAGAAAAGTTATTATTTTATTATTTTATTTTTTATTTTAGTTGTTCAAGTACAATTTTCTGCCTTTTACCACCATCCCAGCCTAACCCTGCA
Source organism: Anoura caudifer (assembly GCA_004027475.1). Lineage (NCBI taxonomy): Eukaryota > Metazoa > Chordata > Mammalia > Chiroptera > Phyllostomidae > Anoura > Anoura caudifer. The sequence goes on along the minus strand of PVKU01001864.1, from coordinate 5,555 downwards.
GCCCTCCCCAACTCCCTCCCATTTCCATCCCACCTTATTATTGTCCATGTGTCCTTTATACTTTTTCCTGGAAACCCTTCCTCTTTTGCCTGAAATTCCCTCCCTTCTGGTCACTGTCAGCCTGTTCTCTATTTCAGTGTCTTTGGTTATATTTTGCTTGTTTGTTTGTTTTGTTGATTAGGTTCCTGTTAAAGGTAAGATCATATGGTATTTGTCTTTCACTGCCTGGCTTATTTCACTTAGCATGATGCTCTCCAGTTCCATCCATGCTGTTGCAAAGGGTAGGGGCTCCTTCTTTCTTTCTATTGCATAGAATTCCATTGGGTAAATGTACCATAGTTTTTGATCCATTCATTTACTGATGGGTACTTAGGTTGCTCCCAGTACTTGGCTATTGTAAATTGTGCTGCTATGAATATTGGGGTGCATAGGTTCTTTTGGATTGGTGTTTCAGGGTTCTTAGGATATAATCCTAGCAGTGGAATTGCTGGATCAAAAGTAGATCCATTTTTAGTTTTCTGAGAAAATTCCATATTGTTTTTCATAGTGGCTGTACCAGTCTTCAATCCCACCAACAGTGCACTAGGGTTCCCTTTTCTCCACAACCTCTCCAACACTTGTTTGTTGCTTTGTTTATGATGGCCATTCTGATTGGTGTGAAGTGGTATCTCATTGTGGTTTTAATTTGCATCTCTCTGATAGCTAGTGATATTGAGCATCTTTTCATGTGTCTCTGGATCCTCTGTATGTCCTCCTTGGAGAAGTGTCTGTTCAAGTCCTTTGCCTATTTTTCAACTGGGTTGTTTGTCTTCTTAGAGTGGAGTTATGTGAGCTCTTTATATATTTTGGATATTAAACCCTTGTCTGAGGTATCATTGGAAAATATGTTTTCCTGTATGGTTGGTTCTCTTTTAATTTAATACTGTTTTCTTTAGCCATGCAGAGCTTTTTATTTGGTGAGATCCCATTTGTTTATTCTTTCTTTTATGTCCCTTGCTCTAGGGGACATATCAGTGAAAATATTGCTACATGAAATATCTGAGATTTTCCTGCCTATGTTCTCCTCTAGGACTTTAATGGTATCATGACTTATATTTAAACCTTTGTCCAACTTGAATTTATTTTTGTCTATGGTGTAAGTTGGTGCTCAAGTTTCTTTTTTTTTGAACTTAGTTGTCCAGTTCTCCCAACGCCATTTTTTGAAGAGGCTATTTTTACTCCTTTTTATGTTGCTGCCCCCTTTGTCAAATATTAATTGACCATAGAGACTTGGGTTTATTTCTGGGCTCTCTATTCCATTTCATTGGTCTATCTGTCTGTTTTAATGGCAGTACCAGGTTGTTTTGATTAAAATGTCCTTGTAATACAGTTTGGTATCAGGTATTGTGATCCCTTCTACTTTGCTCTTCTTTCTCAAAATTGCAGCAGCTATTCAGGGTTGTTTATGGTTCCATATTAATTTTTGAAGTCTTTGTTCTGTGTCTGTGAAATATACAATTGGTCCTTTAATAGGTATTGCATTGAATCTATAAATAGCTTTGGGTAATATGGTCATTTTGATTATGTTAATTTTTCCAGTCCACAAACATGGTATATGTTTCCATTTGTTTGTATCTTCCTTAATTTCTTTCTTCAGTGTTGTGTAGTTTTCTGAGTACAGGTCTTTTACATCATTGGTTAGTTTTATTCCTAGGTGTTTTATTTTTCTTTTTGCTATATCAAATGGGATTTTTTCTTGATGTCTGCTTCTGATGTTTCATTGTTGGTATACAAAAATGCCTTTGATTTCTGGATATTGACTTTATATCCTGCTATTTTGCCAAATTCATTTATTAGTTCAAGCAGTTTTTAGGTGGAGTATACAGTTGCCCCTCGCTATATCACAGTTCACTTATTGTGGCTTCATGCCTGTGACAGAGTACCTGTATAGAATTTTATATGTTGTTAAAATTACGTAGGTTTAAGAATGTAGAAGTTGTTTAAGAGTATATGAAGTGTTTATAAGAGAGTGAAAAAGGATTATAAGAGTGTGAGAAGGGTTTATAAAGCCTTAAAATATATATAAATAATAAAATAAATATAATTCTGCTATTTTGCAAATTTTGACCTATTGCAGGGTCTCTGGAACATAACTCCTGTGATAGGTGAGGGATCACTGTATGGGATTTTCTATGTACACTATCATGTCATCTGCAAACAGTGACAGTTTTGTTTCCTCCTTTCTAATTTGGATGCCTTTTATTTCCTTTTATTATATGATCACTGTGGCTAAGACTTACAATACTTAAATACTTAAATACTTTTAAGTATTTAAATACTTAAATAGAAGTGGTGACTTCCAGTATATGTTGAATAAGAGTGGTGAAAGCAGACACCCTTGTCTGGTTCCTGATCTTAGTGGAAAAGATCTTAGTTTTTGCCTATTGAGTATGATGTTGGCTGTAAGACTCTCATATATGGCCTTTTATGTTGAGGAATGCTCCCTCTATTCCCACTTTGATGAGTGTTCTTATCATAAATGAGTGCTGCACCTTATCAAATGCTTTTCTGCATCTATTGATAAGATTATTTGATTTTGGTCTTTGCTTTTGCTTATGTGATGTATTACATTTACTAATTTCTGAATATTGTACCATCCTTGCATCCCTGGGATGAATCCCACTTGGTCATGGTGTAATATCTTTTTAATGTGTTGTTGGATGAGGTTTGCCAATATTTTGTTGAGGATTTTAGCACCTATGTTCATCAATGATATTGAAGTTTTCTTTCTTTGTTGTGTCTTTATCTGGTTTTGGGATTAGGACTATGCTGGCTTTATGAAAAGAGTTTGGGAATCTTCCATCATTTTGGATTTTTTTGGAATAGTCTGTGAAGGATAGGGGTGAGCTCTTCTTTAAATGCTTTGTAGAATTCTCCTGTGAAACCATCCAGTCCAGAGCTTTTGTGTTGGGAGTTTTTTGATTACTGCTTCAATTTCATCTGCTGTTATTGGTCTGTTCAGGCTTTCTGCTTCTTTATTGACTTTTGCAAGATCATATTTTTCTAGAAATTTGTCCATTTCACCTAGGTTTTCAAATTTCTTGGCATAGAGTTCTTTGTAGTAATTTCTTGCAATCCTTTGTATTTCTTGAGTATCAGTTGTAATCTCTCCTCTTTCATTTCTGATTGTGTTTATTTGGGTGCTGTCCCTTTTTTCTCTTGATGAGCCTGCTTAAAGGCTTGTTGATTTTGTTTATTTTTTCAACAAACCAGCTCCTGGATTCATTGATCCTTAGAATTGTGCTTGTAGTCTCTATGTCATTTAATTCTGCTCTGATCTTGGTTATTTCCCTCCTTCTTCTTGCTATGGGCTGTCTTTGTTGTTGTTCCATGAGTTCTTGTAGGCATAGGGTTAGGTTGTTTGCTTGAAATGTTTCTATCTTTTTTAGGTAGGCCTGTATTGCTATGGCCTTCCCTCTCAAGACTGCCTTCACTGTGTCCCATAAGTTTTGGGTTGTTGTGAGTTCATTTTCAATTGTTTCCAGAAACTTTTTGATTTCCTCCTTACTTTCATTCTTGACCCACACATTGTTTAATAGCATGCTATTCAATCTCCACGATTTTGAGTGTTTTGGGTTTTTCCCCTTGGGGTTGGTTTCTAGTTTCACTCTCTAGTGGTCAGAGAAAATGTTTGGTATGATTTCAATTTTCTTGAATTTGTTGAGGCTTATTTTGTGTCCTATCATGTGGTCTATCTTTGAAAATGTTCCATGTGCATTTGAAAAGAATGTGTGTTTAGCTTCTTTGGGATGAAGGGCTCTATATATATCACTTAAGTCCATTTCATCCAGGGTATTATTCAATGCCACAATATCTTTGTTGATATTTTGTTTGGACGATCTATCCATTTTTGACAATGGGGTGTTAAAATCCCCTACTCTAATTGTGTTGCTGTCAATATCTTTCTTAAAGTCCTTTAAGATTTTCTTTATGTATTTAGGTGCTCCTATGTTGGGTGCATATATATTTACAATGTTTATGTCTTCTTGGTGGATTCTTCCCTTGAGTATTATGAGGTGACCTCCTGGGTCTCTCTGTATGGCCATTTTTTTTTTTTTTTTGAAGTCTGTGGTCTGATATGAGTATTGCTACCTGCTTTTTTCCCCTGTCTGTTTGCTTGGAAAATTTGTTTCCAACCCTTCACTTTGCGTCTGTGTGGATCTTTTGTTCTGAGGTAGGTCTCTTGTAGGCAGCATATGTGTGGATCATACTTTCTTATCCATCCAGCTATTCTATGTATTTGGATTAGAGCATTTAATCCATTTACATTTAAGGTTATTATTCATAGGTACTTATTCATAGCCATTTTCATACCTGTGTTCATCTCTCTCTCTCTCTTTTCCTTCCTTTCCTTAAAGCAGTCCCTTTAGCATCCCTTGCAGAATGGGTTTCTTGGAAGTGTATTCTTTTAGACTTCTTTTGTCTGGGAAGCTTTTTATTTGACCTTCTATCTTGATTGAGAGCCTTGCTAGGTAAAGTAGCTTTGGTTACAGGCCTCTGGTTCTCATTACTGGGAATATTTCTTGCCATTCTCTTCTGGTCTGGAGGGTTTCCACTGAGAAGTCAGCTGCTAACCTTATCAGGGCTCCCTTGTATGTTACTTCCTGTTTCTCCCTTGCTGCCTTTAAGATTCTCTCTTTGTCTTGGAATTTTGTCATTTTAATTATGATGTGTCTTGAAGTGGGCCTCTTTGGGTTCCTCTTGATTGAGACTCTGTGTTTCCTGGATTTATGTGACATTTTCTCTCATCAAATTGGGGAAGTTTTCCATCATTACTTTTTCAAATGGGTTTTCTATCCTTTGCTCTTCTTCTTCTCCTTCTGGTATCCCTATTATATGGATATTATTATGTTTCATATTGTCCTGCATTTCCCTTAACCTCTCTTTCTTCTTTCTGAGCCTCTTTTCCTTTTCGTTCTCTTTCTGGGTGTTTTTTCTACTTTGTCCTCCAACTCACTGATGCAATCTGGTTCATCAATTCTGCTTTTGATTCCTTCTACTGTGTTCTTCTGTTCAGAAATTGTATTCTTCATTTCCTCTTGGCCCTTGTTGATAGTTTCTATTTCCTTTTTCATGTTGATATAGTTTGCAGTGAGTTCATTGTAGTTTCCCTGTAGTTTCTGTTAATTCTCTGTGAGCTCATTGAGCTTCCTGATAACCATTGCTTTGAACTCAATATCTGATAATTGAGTTGCCTCTATTACATTTAGCATTCTTTCTGAGGCTTCATCCTTTCCCTTCATTTGGGGATTGTTTCTTTGTCTTCCCATTGTTTGTGAGACTCTTCTTGTTAGCCTCAGCTTCTTAAATTGATCTGTTCTAGCTCTCTGGGTTTATGGTGTGAACTTCTGTGGTAGAGTACCTGTGAGATTCAGTGGTGCTGTCTCCTTGATCTCCAGAGCTCACTGGTCTTGGGCTGTCATTTAAGTTGGCTCTGTGTTTGTCTTTGGGTTCTGATTATTGTTGGGTCTTTTTTTGGTGGATCCTTTCCACCAGCTGGTTAACTGATAAGTCAT